>CAIGRK010060821.1:0-13917 GCA_903798315.1 Fraxinus greggii | reverse complement strand
ATGCTGATGACAGGAGATTGATAGTTCCGGTACCAAAGAAGGAATACTCGAGTGGAGACGAGGAAGAAAATGATGGTGCTGGCTCTACAAGTGCGAGTCCATATGAAGTGGAAACTAAGAAAGTAGATTGTGATGAGTCAATATGGAGAATCAATAAGCCGGTTAATAGTTCTGCATCGGTTGTACGCTCTGTATGTGTGAGGGATATGGGAACGGAAATGACTCCGATAGCCAGTCAAGAGCCCTCGAGAACGGCCACTCCTATCAGAGCCTCCACTCCGGTACCAAAAAGCCCCATATTCTCGGGTCCATCAACTCCTGTAAGAAGTCAGAACGGATTTCTGGCTCTCAAAAGTGGTCAAACTGTTACAATCCCGACTGAGACGAAAGATGAGGCTGGCAGGGCTAATGGTAACACCGGACAATGGAGCAAAGACGGAGAAGTACCCAATGCTAACAATGCATCTGCAAGTAGGACTACAGATCAATCAAGAAAGTTAAATCCTCTGGAAACCCGAGCAATGGCTTGGGATGAGGCTGAGCGTGCCAAATATATGGCGAGGTAATTTATTGTAGCATTTTTCTGTTTAGTAAGAAACTAAAGCGTTCATCAATCTGCCATCTGAAGCATTTTCACATGCAGTTTATCCATTTAAGAAATCATGGAAAGTTTTCACTAGTTGGCTATTCATGGACCTGCAGGTACAAGCGCGAAGAGGTGAAGATTCAGGCCTGGGAAAATCATCAGAAAAGGAAAGCCGAAATGGAAATGCGAAGAATGGAGGTAATTTGACATTATTCTATAACCAACATATATTGCAGTTTTAGAAGATTCTCTATGGATGTAATTCGATTTATCCTTCATTCTTTTGGCAAAAAAAAAAAAAAAATTAATAATGTGAAATACATAAATCAAAAGGAAGGAGAAGAACATTTCAAATTCGTGCACAATGTTCACGTTTCACTTCAAAGCAAGTTTTCTGAAATATTCTTTTTATCGGCACTTATCCATAGTTGGGGGTAGGACAATTATCGTCGACTAAACTGCTAAAAGCTATATTCCTCTGATAAGCGATGCGTACAAGATATCGGGTTTTTTCCTTTTTCCTGCATTTTGTTACTTGTTTTATTCCAAAGCAACTTTTAGGATATATCCTTCAGAAAAATGGAAAATGTGAGGTATCATTGATATTTTCTTTGAAATTTACCAAAATTCTCTGAGATGAAGACTTGTTCAGCTCCTTGATTTCATTTCCTTTCTTTTCGTGTAGGTGAAGGCTGAAAGAATGAAATCTCGAGCTCAAGAGAAGTACACAAACAAACTTGCATCGACTAGGAGAATAGCTGAGGAAAAGCGCGCAAATGCTGAAGCCAAACTGAATGAAAATGCCGTGAAGACATCAGAAAGGGCAGATTATATTAGGCGAACCGGTCATCTTCCCTCTTATTTTTCCTTTAAGTTGCCTTCCTTTTGCTGGTAGAAAAATATTGTCCTGCATTTAACATTCCCAGTTCTAAAGTATATTTACATTTCAAACTGTCTCAAGGAAATTCTTTCCTTCTAATTTCCTGTTACATTTTACATTGAGTCGATTCGTTTATTAATTGATATGCATAATGCACCAATAATGTGGTTGAGTATACTCAGAAGAGACTCGAAAATGATATTGCATAGAGAGTAATGCCTGTAGTTTTGACTTGTGAGTGCTTCGACAATAGCATGTTGGAAAAGTAGTACTTTTGGGGAAAGTAAGTAAAGAATTCTTTTTTTTTTTTTCAAAATTCCAGAAGCACATATCTTTCGAGTAACTTTTAAGCTTTGTCAAACATGCTTAGCGAAACACATTGGTCCTTGTGAAAAAATCTCGAACTTATCGAAGTATCAATGTAAGAATTTAGTGCGCCATTAAAATGAACTTACTTCGGTTGAAAATGAAGAACAAATGCGGCGTAATTTTAGAATTAGAATCTACCTCCTCGATTTACCATGAAGGACATAGGCTGGTGAGGCCCTTCTGCAAATTTACTCAATCCAAATTAACTTTAAAGACGAGAAAGAAATTACTCGAAAACCTGTCCACTGGACTCCTAGTTAACTCAAATTTACCCCCAAGTTGAGTGGCTTTCTTCTCGACGATATATTGTTACTCGAATTTCAAGATTTACTACTTGACTAATGTCTAGAGCTTTACAATCGCACTCCACTTTAGTACTTCAAATTGTCGAATTACAAATGCATGGGATATAATCGATCCTTAAAATTGGCTAGTGGACACCTACAAGGCGACGTAGATGACAAGTAAACCTAACAAACCGTTACAATCTAGGGACATTGTTGGAATATTCTAATATCAGATCACACGTTCAGCATGCTATCTCCATCTCAGCTGAATATGGCACATTCTTCCAGATCCTTCTTCCATCACCAGCACATGCTTCTTCTAGATCCTTCTCCTATTTGTTACGTAGTTAGTTTGTTAGAAATTTACTCTATAAATAGAGCAATGTATTCACAGTATTACTTGAACTTGATGATGAATAAAATGTTCTTCTTCTCAAGTTACTTCAATATGTTTTCATATTGAATCTGTCTTTTAATCTCTTAACAAATATTATATTTTTTCAGTTACTAAAGTAATTCTTATGTCATCGTGTATGCATGAAGATTATTTTCACGAAGGAACGATAGCTACGGCTGTACTATTACAAACATATTTGGTAGTTACTCATCTACAAAATCGACGTATAAGAAGGTGTTCGATGTACTTAATCATCTACAAGGTAGCACCATTACAATTAATCTTTAAACTAACCCTTTTTAGAAATTTCCTGCTTAAACCGCATTACACTAATGCATATTCCCTCCATTATTACTTACTAAAATTAGTCAAATCAGATAATAAAAAAAAAATCTACCCAACTTCCTTTTATTGTGCGAATATCCCACCGATTCGATTCTCTTCCGAAGTGTCGTGGTTGCGACTCGGCTTTTCTTTTGCTGCGCCGGCTCGCACTATATTTCTATAGGACGCGTTTCATTCACTTCTCTCTGCAGTAATCTGATTCTCTCCGACTGTTTCATGGGTAAACCTCTCAATTGCTCATAAATTACGCTAGAAAAGTACCGCACACCATCGTTTCTGGGGTTTCATTATTCAGGTTCATTTAAAGAGTAAAATAGAGGGTGTGTTAAGATTTTGTGTTAACTAGCAGTTCCATATTTGATTTTTCTCGAATCAAAAATCTCTTCTGTTTGAAATAGGGTTCTCCATTTTGGGCAATTCGATGCTAGCATTCTGTTTGCTATATATATAAGTACACACTAACTTTAAGAGTATGGCGGCTGGAAGACATGGAAGCCAAAAAGACAATGAGTTCAAGGGTCGCAAGATGGACTTGGGGCTGCCAAAGAAGGAAGTTGGGAATGTTAAAGTGGATTACAATCGTTTTAGGAACGGAGACTGGGATAATGGGCAAAGGCGAAGCCAGGTTTGGGTTCGAGATAGTAGGGATTATACAGGTACGGTCGGACAGAAGGATATGAAGAAAAGGGTGGTGATAAATGGTGGGCACCATTCTACTTCAAATCAGAGTGATTCTAGCAGTGGTGGTGGGAGGAGGAGTGAAGTTGCCGTTCGGGTGATGGATCGAGAGCCTGGGGAGCTGTCTAGCGATGGGTTTGATGAGGCTATTGATTTGGAATCTCGGATTAATATAGGGAGTGAGGTGAGGACGTTAGAAAATGGAAAACAATCATTGCCTGTACAGAATAAGAAGCGGAAGTTTTCTCCAATTGTTTGGGATAGAGATGACAGGGAATTGAGTAGAGCATTCGAGAACAGGAATGTTTCTGATACTAATAATTTGCCATCTTCACCTCCTGTTGTCAATTCAAATTGTCAGTCATCTGCCCCTTCACCGGATGAGTCTGTACAGTTTTCACCTAAGCAAGATTGCGATGCTCAGAATTCTAAAGCATCACTTCCTGAGATTGATTTAGTGCTAGAGGTGTTGGAAGTTCCTGTTGAAACATCTTCCTTGTCTCCCGAGGAAGAGTGTCATGGTGGTGACCAAGGAGCAGAGGAATTGGACGCTGAAGATTTTGAGTCTACTCGAACCATTATTTCCTCTCGTTGGGCAAATAATGCTGAATCCCCAGTTGATAAAGGTGTGATTTATGATAATGGAGATACGCCTAAATGGAAGGTGCGTAGGTCTGGTTCTGAGTCGGCTCTAGTATGGGGACATAGGAAATCAGCAAGTCCAGAGCTTGGAGAGGTTAAAGGTGAAGGATCTAAAGGAACTATGGGGAGGTCCTCTGGATCTGATGAGTGTGTTAGGTCTTCTAGTAGAGATAGTTACCCCAACGATGTTGATAAGAATGACTACATGGAGATAGATGAGGACCATAATTATGGTGCTACTAGTGTTAGCCAGTCGGATATGGAATCTGCTGATGAATTAGGTTCTTATGGTACGCCGGAGCCTGCTCTCACCCCAGAAAGGAGTGTGAA
Source organism: Fraxinus greggii (assembly GCA_903798315.1). Classification (NCBI taxonomy): domain Eukaryota; kingdom Viridiplantae; phylum Streptophyta; class Magnoliopsida; order Lamiales; family Oleaceae; genus Fraxinus; species Fraxinus greggii. The sequence continues at coordinate 9,403 of CAIGRK010060821.1, read as the reverse complement.
TATGCTTCAGGGGTGTAGAAGTGTTGATGAGTTCGAGAGAATGAACAAGATAAATGAAGGAACTTATGGGATTGTTTATAGAGCCAGGGACAAGAAGTCTGGAGAAATTTTTGCTTTGAAGAAGGTCAAGATGGAGAAAGAGAGAGAAGGGTTTCCTCTGACTTCGCTTCGGGAAATTAACATCCTTCTCTCTTTTCAGCATCCTTCAGCAGTGGATGTCAAAGAGGTAGTTGTGGGTAGCAATCTTGACAGCATCTTCATGGTCATGGAGTATATGGAACATGATCTTAAGAGATTGATGGAGACAATAAAACAGCCGTTTAGTCAAAGTGAAGTTAAATGCCTTATGCTCCAGCTGTTAGAGGGTGTCAAATATCTTCATGATAATTGGGTACTTCACCGAGATCTGAAAACATCAAATTTACTTTTAAATAATCGAGGTGAGCTGAAAATCTGCGATTTTGGTCTGGCTAGGCAATATGGGAGCCCCCTGAAACCTTATACTCATTTGGTGGTTACTTTGTGGTACAGGTGTGCTTCACTTCTTCTTTGGCTCTTTTATCCTGATGACTAGTTTAATTTACAATCACCTATTTTTAACTCTTGCAAGTATTCATATGTGCTCTAGTAGTCTTATAGTATCTTGAGAGGGCGTAAATGCTTTTTTGCCAATATGGATAGATATAATTTTATCTTGTCAGAAATTTAGTTCCATATTCGCTGCAATTTTCCTCAGCCTGTTGCCATATCATTTTCCCATATAACATTAAAGCTAAAATAATTCTAATACTCGATACCGCTGTACTTCTTTGTCAACAGTAGTGCATTTTAGCTCTTGATTTTATAGTGCAGATGTTATGTTCTCTGATTTAAGATGAATTGAACAAGAAGTTCATTCGCAGGGCGCCAGAACTTCTTCTGGGAGCCAAACAATATTCTACTGCAATTGATATGTGGTCCGTGGGATGCATTATGGCCGAACTGTTATCAAAAGAACCATTGTTTAGTGGAAAAACAGAGTTTGATCAGCTTGACAAGGTAAAATATGTCAGCAGCTTATTCATAACTCAATTTATGAATTTTTATTAAATGTAGATAACGTATAGCCTGATTAGTTTCTTTCATGATGTTTATTGCAGATTTTTAGAATCCTCGGCACACCAAATGAGAAAATCTGGCCTGGGTTTTCCAGACTTCCTGGGGCGAAGGTTAACTTTGTCAAGAATAAGTAGGTTTCTGTATCTTGTATATTCAATCCTTATCCTAGTTGACAAGATTTTTTTTTTTGTCATTTTGCTACACTTCTCCCTGGTTTCAGGCTATGGGTGGTTTTTGTCTAGCTTTCTGGTCTCTATGGGTGCCAGTTTTAAATATATAACTAACATATCATTTTTCTACTAATTGGTGATGCATTCATTTCAGATACAATCAATTGCGTGGGAAATTTCCAGCTACGTCATTTACTGGCTCACCAGTACTCTCTGATGCTGGATTTGACCTGTTGAACAAGCTTTTAACTTATGACCCTGATAAGGTATTCTTATTATATCTATTTGTCTCTGGACAATTGAATCTTCTGTCTCTATGATTCTTAGTTATATGTGGCAACCACGCAGCGGATAACTGCTGAAGCAGCTCTGAAGCATGAATGGTTCCAAGAAGTTCCACTTCCCAAGTCTAAGGAGTTCATGCCAACATTTCCGGCTCAGCATGTGCAAGACAGGTACTGGAGCTCCGTCGATGCGAGTTTAATGGACCATAATTTCTTTTGGTTTTATACATTAAATTTGTTGTTATAACGGATTTTCAGGCGTATAAGAAGAGCAATGAAGAGTCCTGATCCTCTAAAAGAGCAACAGAGGAAGGAGTTGCAGCAAGAAGAATTAGGCGCTGGTGGTTTATTTGGCCAATAATACTTTGAAATTTCTTTTATTTGGATTTTGCTATAGCTCAGGCAAATGTGGTTTAGGTGAGAGCTATGGATCAAAGGGAGTTTCAAACATTGTTTGGGAGACGATCATTTGTAGCTGTTTTTAGCAGGCACCTGGATGAGGTGGACTTACCATTTGATTCAGATATAGCGAAGGTTGACTTCTCTGGGCCTCTGCCGTTCCATAGAATCTGGCTTTGATACCTCTTGTATGGCATCGTGTGGCATAAGGCACTTTCTGTTATGAAACAAACTCATGTAACATATTTTATATTGATTATAGCAAATATCATTCTTAAAATTATTTTTGAATGCCGCTAAACAGTTTGAATTACTTGGTGCTCTCAATGCTATCAAATTTAATCCTTATATTGTGTTTGCAAGTGATAGTGATATGAAGGGGAGAGGAGATTCTTAGTTTTTCATTGTTGAAGAAATGGGCAGAAAATTGCACTCCAAAGGTAAAGAATAATTCTGAATACAGGGATGAATGTAAGATCAACAAGTTGCCATTTTCCATGTGCAACGGTTATTAACATATTGTAAAAGACTACTGTTGTCATTATATATCTTTGATTCTTTATCAGTCTTTTACATCATTTGTAGACGACCATAATATTTGGAAACTATGAGGCTTGATCAATGTTACGACCCGGGTCTCTATATCCAAGCCATTAGCTTGCTTACTCTCCGCTTTTGGCCCACTTACCCTTTCACGACTTTCTATCGCCTCCAGGATTCGAACTCTAGACCTCTGCCTAATGAGAGATTTAAGTTAAGCCTAATGAGAGATTTAAGTTTAACTTAAGTCTCTCATTAGGCAGAGATATTGAATTCAAATTTTGGGAGACACGATAAAAAGCTGTGAGGGGTAAGTGGGCATAGGCCCACCCAAAAGCGGATAATACGTAAGCTAATGACTTGGGTATAAAGAGCCGGGTCGTTACAATCAATGTTTATTTGATTTATGAATAACCAAAGACAAATTTATTATGACAGAGAGAGTAGTGTGGGGCATATTTAGAAGAATTATGTTGAGATTTATAATTTAGTTTTATCTTTATCAATATCTTAAACGTATTTGATTGATTCTTGAAGTGACACTATTTTGTTGGCACCATTTCAATTTTTGGACAAATCTGGTATCTGATTGAAGTTTCTTATGAATGTATTCTGCTTGTACTGATTGCTTTTTGGCAAGCATTTATATGACCCAATTGCTGTAGAAGAAATCCTTGCAGATTGTTCCATGCAATATTTGTCATGATTATTAATGTAGGGTAATTGTTTGCTTTTGTGCAAGAGTGACAATTCACTGTTTAAATTTGAAGACCAGGGATGCAAAGATACTAATGATCAATGGAATGTATTACCAATTTTCTTGTCATGAACGATGATGAAGTTTCTTATTACCAAATTAAACACGCTTGATATTGCTTTGGTGATAATTCATGTGTTATGTACAACTTCTATTTTTTTCATTACTGCTAAATGAGAGCGAGTTTGTTTTCCAAGACTTGGTCATGTTATTTTCATCTATTATCAATGAATGACATTCATCTGAAATGTGAATGCAGTACCCAAGCAAAGATGTTGAGGAGCTCACTTTCACAACCTGGCACGTATAGAAATTCCCATTATTTTCTTTTCTATATTCATATTTGTCTCAAGCTCAAGAGAGATACATTGTAACCTTTCGTTACTTTTAAGGTTGATTTGTTTCTTTATCTAATTTTTGGTTAGATTATTGTGTCTAGATTTGCTTTGATGTCTTATTCAGGCCTGTTTTATGTAGATTTTTTTAGAATAGATATTATGAAAAGTGTGATTTTTCGAAATGTATGGTTAGAAAGTATGGAAAAGTTATGGATCCTATGTGTGAAATTATTTTATTGGAAGAATGTATAGTTAAAAATGAGTTTGAGGAAAAAATAAGTATTTAAAGAAGTTCTATATTATTACTATTATGTTATTCTTTTAATTTTCTTGTGAATTATTATTATTATTTTTTTATTCATTCTAATGGATCTAGGACTTAAATATTTTGGTCCATATTTAACAATTAACATTAAGGGTTTGATCGATTGAGCAATATGGGGTGTTGTGTTTTGTTTGTGGTGTCTTAGCAGAGGAATTCAATACATTTCTATCAACCATGTTAGATACAGGAGAGAAGTTTTTTTCTTTTTCTTTTTCTTTTTCTGTGTTATTGCAGTTTATCAAATTTGATCAATCTACAATTTATCTGTGTCATTGAAATTTGAAAGCTTCAGTAGATTTGATGCATTTACAGCTTGAAGACACCCCCTATATACTTTTAGATGGCAAAACTGCAGCTAAAATAAAATGTGTGCATTGCTCTGCTGAATCATATTGATTTGCTCATTGTATGGTGAAAGAAGAAATTTTTGTAGTAAAGTAGTTTACCATTTTAACAGAGTTTAATTTTTGTAGTAAAGTAGTTACTATTTTAACAGAGTGTTTTTTTTTTCATATTGATTTACTCATCATTTTAGTTAAAAATAAGTTTCTTTATAGTGACCCTATTTGATTAGTTAAAAATCAGATTTTGAGTAGATATTGAAAAAAGTATGAAACGTAAAATTGAAAAGTTGATTTATTGACTTTGACTTAGATCAATTGTTTTGTTAAAGCTAAACCGAAAGATGGAAGGATTTTTTATTTTTTATTTTTTGGACTCTTATCTATGTCACTCCACCGACGGTTTTATTATTTGAAATAAATTAAATGCTATATTATAGTAGTAGAAGCTATAGAATCGATAGCAATAACAAATGCACTTACAAAATAATCAATCCAATATTCATTTGCAAAATATATGAATGGAGTATCGACCACCTATTAAGACTCAAAAGGAATTTTAATCAATTCGATACAATATAGACAACCTTCCATTTTGATTAGTCACATGGTAACAAAATATTCATGTGTGCATGCATGCTTCATTATTTTGAACTCATCGAAGCTGACCACTGCATTGCCATATAGATCAAATCGATCAATAATCCCAACACTTCCGTTGAAAGACCTCGGCTCCGGTTATGTGCATAATTCTCTCTAGGCTCCTCCGTAATACATTCAACGCCTCTTTTTTTAATTGTTTCATGCATTAAATAACAAACTGTCATGCGTATATTATGTATGACCATATATTACGTATGACGACTACTGGTAATCTTCACTAAGAATAATATTATTCATTAAAAAAAAAAAAAACATCTTTTACTTTCAATAAATTTAGAATCGGTTATACATACTTTCCCGTCCCCCAAGAGTCGGCTCTGCTAGCTATAACTTGCAAATGTCTCTCAACAAACTCATTTTGCGCAAAGCATTTGACTGTTTAAACGAAATATTTTGGTTTTCATTCCAGAAGCACCAATGCGTACTGAAAATGAAAGTTTAGACGTGAAACTCCGATAAAGTTGATTGGGAAAGTGCATACTTTCGATGATTGCAACCACAAATTTCCAAAAATTTAGAGTACAATAGATTATAGTTTGAAGTGATTTCACCAGTCTCCTGTACAAAAAAAATGTTCACTACTTTTTACTTCACAATTTGTACAGAAATATCTATTGGGTGCTCTGTAGAAGTTCGATTGCCTTTCTATGTTGAATTTTTTTTCTTACTAAACCGAAAGGTTCCTCAAGGCTCCTCCTCGACTCTCTATCCCCATTTCGCACTCACGGAGTACAGCAAAAGTAGAAAAATAGATGAGAAGAGAATAACATAGCTCACCGGCAAGTCCAGGCACATACTCACGGTTCTTGAAGCAGGAACCGAGAAGGCAGGCCAAGTCGAGTCCTTTCGGGTTTAGGATCAGCTGGTTGAACCCAGTTGCAGCAATAATGGCAACCAGATAAACTCATGTTAATTCATCAAAAAGAACGCAAGCTCTCTAATAATGCATTACTCGGAGGGGACAACTATGGTCTTGCCCAGAACAAAGGTGATAAGCGTAAGTTGAATGAAGAATATTGTGTTGATCATTCCTCGATCAACTGTGTACCCGAAAATTGTAATCCCTCCTGGATTTGACTGCAAATACATCACTGCATAGACGGTGTAAAACTGATTAAACATGTATAAAATGTATGTGGAAAATGAGAACAGCACAAGAGAATGCAAAGCTGAAAAAGCAAGGTAAAAATCAAGTTTTAACAATAGCATAGATATTAAAGAATAGATTTGTATCATGGTTTATTCTTATATGAAAATTTATTCTGCCAGAAAACTAACACAGTAAGAGAATAGAAAGAGAAATGTTAAAAGAATCGAACCAGTCCCTCTTAGTCATAATTCTATTATTGGTAAGGTTTGTTTTCTCTATTTTTTGGCGTTATTCAAGATCTTGTTCCCAAAACACTTTCCAAAATGAGGCAAAGGAATACGTCTTTTATTTTCTAACAATGACATGTAGGTTAATCTTATAGAAGAAGAAAATATTTTGGCAAAGGAATACATCTTCTATTTTCTAACAATGATGTGTAGGTAATCTTAAAGAAGAAGAAAGCATTTTCTTTTCAAAATGGAAAGTTCTATCAATTCCTCACTTAAATTCATCTCAAAGATGAGGAAATCTCAGTGCGTCTTAGGTGAGTGATTATAATATGTGGGTCCTATGGAATTTTTGAATAATAAGTGGGTAGCAGCTGTCGGTACTACGAAGTGCGTGGATAAATTTGATTTAAAAAACCTCTTCCCAAACATGCTCTTATTCAACATAAAAAATATGCATGTTGGCTATCGTACATGTTTATGACTCTACGCTATACCTCGTAGAATATGCAACATATAATTTGATGCAAACATGGTAAACTTTCCTTCCCTTTTTCAAATCTTTATCCCTTGTAACAATGTCTAGTACATTGTGGAGTCGAAATTATATAGCAGAGATTTACAGGGCAATTGTAATGAGCTATGATGAGAACTGCTGCACATTAAACTTAAAACAAACTGTCAATATTAAAAACGAGAAATGCGGTATATGATTTATATCGATCTCACTAGCGATAGGGAAGTGCTAAGAGCAGATTATCGGATTAATGCAGCTTTTTTAGAGAACAAAAAAAAGACAAGCAGAGCCAAACATGGAAACATAAAGTGTTAAAAGTAAATAGTTAAGCCAATTATGGGAATAATATTCTTGATTTTCATGCCAGGCCTAAATGTCAGTCGTCAAGATCAGCAAGGAGAAATAATTAAACTTTTCATGTTCGGAGTATCATAGAGCTCTTTTCACCAAAATTGCATTGTCGAATTGAGCTTGTTTGGCTAAGCTTAAAAAGGTTACTTATAAGCGAGTCATAATTCATCAAAACTGGAAATAAGCGAGTCACTTATAGCATGGGGGAAAGAGTTACTTCCAAATAACTAACTATACTTACATAGAAGAAGTAAATTAATCAGACATATCTGGAAACAAATATTTGAGCTTAGCATCTTATTCTGTATAAAACAGCAGTAGTTAGCTTGCATACCTAGAGCTAGTCTCTTGTGGTACGAGGACATATGAGACGCCAATTGTGTATTTGTTGGCCCATAAATGAAATCCAGTGAATCCAAATCACTTTCCGAGTAGTTCATGTAGTACGAGCCTGAGTTATTAGCAGCGTCCAGACTTCCCATGCTATTCGAAGTTCTCAACTGAGATGAATCAGTAGCACTGCAAGTCATCAAAGCATGCAATCTACTTGCAAGTGATCCTACAGCTTGGGCTCTGTGGGATATTTTTGCAGCAGCATTCAAGCAAAGAATTATACCTACTACTTGTACAATTGAGGAGACCTAAAATCGCGAAATGGATCCAAAAAAATTGAGAGATTTAACCAGGTTATAGAACCTAAATGCAAGTTTCCTACACCATAGAGCATGTTTGACCGAATCTAGATAAAAGTTTTACTGAAAAGTAACTTTTAAGCTTAGCCAAATACTAAGCTTGTACAATTGCACAATAAAATGTAGAAGTAAATTTTAGTTCAAACTTCACTTTTGTAAAAGCATAACTTTACTTACTTTTGAAAAAAAGTACTACTTATTATAAGATTACCCAAACAGGCTTTTGTAATGACAAAACAAATACTCTACAAAATTTGGAACTTAGAAACCAAAAGTCACTCAAAGATGTTTGGGAGAGAAGTACCATGAAGGTTAGAGCTTACCGCAAAATCACCACCATTTATGAAAGTAATCATCCCATTATATCCCGTGGTTTGAAATAAAGTAACAAACTGGCTTACAGTGATGATAAGAAACAGTAGAAGAAGATATATTCTAAATCGGTGGCTTATTTTGGAGAGATAGAAGCGTAAACGAGCATGCTCTTGTATTAATAACAAACAATCAGATTCTCTTTCCAAAAGCTTCCCGTATTCCTCAAAATGTATTATTTGCAAGTTACAGACCACATGGAACAAAATACATGCTGAAAGAAAGATTGTCGTCACATAAGTCCACGAAAAGATAAGAGCGAACAAGATAGCAACAGAGTGCCACCATGACTCGTGACGAACGTATAAAATGCGGACAATTTCACGCGCAGTCTTCAGAATGAAACAAGGCAGTACCCAAAACACTAGCAAACGCATAGAATCCTGCAAAAACAATATACCTGTCAAGATTTTTTAAGTCCCTGTGAAGTTGATGAGTGAAATCTAAGGAAATTACACATTTTTAGATACTGTTAGAAAAATTGCAGCATCATACAAATCAATAACTTAGTCGGTCGCATCTATCTTTGGCTTTCAAATTTTAATCAATCAATTTGGAGATATTAAAACAAAAAAGAAAAGATTTGAGCTTCACATGCTGCATAAAGCTGAAAATAAGCCATAAAATATAAAATTCCTACTAATCAGAGAAATCAAAAAGCAGTTCAGAGTTCAGACAGTAATCAATATGTAAATTTTCTTAGCATCAACCAATGAACCATACTACTTAGGCAAATCATGGGCTAACTTGGTATATATTGGCCCATTTACTTTTATCTAGTTGGGCTTGTTTTATTTTGGGCTAGCCCAAAGCTCTTTATTGTTTTGGTCTATATATGTTGTATTGAAACTTTGTAAACGGGATATGGATGAATTGAACGTGGTTACAAACCCGTCTCCTGCCTTTCTTTCTCCTTCTTTTCTGTTCTTCTTTCACCATTCTGTTCTTCCTCTTCTTCTTCCCTTTCGCTGTCTTCTTCCTTCACTGGTTCTCCTGCTTCCTCTTTTTCTTCTCGGTTGTTCTTCTTCTCATCTTCACTGAATCTCCCTCCTTCCCCTTCTTCACCATTTCCTGCATTACAGTTTCTCTTTTCTGTTTATATTTTGCTGTTTTGGTGTAATTTCAACTCAATCAATACAATGTCAGCTGGGTTATTGAATCTCAGTTTAGTATATTAAATTGTTGGTGTTGATTTTGATTAGGTTCAGTTAGTTTTGGTTGAAGTTGAGCTCCAACCAT
>CAIGRK010060731.1:0-12295 GCA_903798315.1 Fraxinus greggii | reverse complement strand
AATACAAAATTTAAAAATTTTTCAAGTGAAAAATTATACCAATCAAACACATTTAATTAACAATTCTCTGCAAAATAATTTTCAGGCAATTAATTTCCTTAAAATTCATTTTTTTCTACTATTTTTTCACCATTGCAATAAAACGGACCCTTAAATAAAATTGGCAATTCTGTTGACAGAGAAAAGAAAAAGGGGGTTGGTTAACAAACTTTGAATTATATTGTACTATCAATTTTTAACAATTGAAATGATTTAAATATATCATCACATTTGGAGTGACCTCATACCAGAGCACCTCATGAGAATTAAGCCATGTTTGACTATTAATGTTTAAAAACTCTTTTTTCTATATATTCATATTTAACCATACATTCACACAATAAAATATTCTACAGTCAAATCTAAAATTTCTACATACATTTTAACGACACATTCTCCAAAAAATCATTAATCAAAACTTTATTTTACCTAAATAATGATCGTCAAACACGGGCTAAATGAGATTTGGGTATTTTACATAGTAAATTAAAATTTAGATTTTAATCAAAGTTTACAATTAATTTTAACCACATATTTCATGAGATCCAAAACTTTATCCAAATTTATAAAAAAAAATTGATTTTAATCCCCACCTAACCTGGGCATGGCGATCAACTTCCTTCATTTTATATAGAGGCTAACTTGCCATCCAGAAAATAAGTTGAGGACCAAATGTGAAATATTCCCGAGTCAGTATTTTCTGTGACGGGGTCACAAGCTTATCTTGTACGCCAGGAGGGCTATACAACGATGAACTGACGAAAATACCCTCATTTTTAAATTTAAGAGCGTTGGAGCGGAGCCAGAGAAGCTTTCCAAACCGGAGTTTGAAAATTTAACGGCTATGTTCAACATTCAATTACGCCCCTTTCATAATCATACACCAATACTCTGCTGTATGAATTACAATTAGTGACAAATTTCTGGGATCGAATTCTTGTTGGTTCGTAGAGGACGATTATTTCAAGTTCTTGTCTGTTTGTCTATTGCTTCGAGGTTTGGCAGTGCAAATTAAACAGTTAGTCCTTTGTTATTTTTCCATGGCTTCAGTAATGGCAGATCGAGATCGTGTGAAAGTTAACAAGAGCTCAATTCCATCAAAAAAAGTCAGAATAATTGGGAAAATCAGGGGTTTCACGGACCAGGAATCTCAATCTCTGACGCTAGATTCGAAAAAATGGATCGCTGTTAAGAATTCGCAAGAAAACAATTCGTCTAGTAAAGTTATGGTTTCTTTTGAATCTAAATCAAGCAGGTAACTTCCTTTTTATTTTTTCTAATCAGTATCCAGTAGGCTTGATTCTACTTCTACCGCTCGTTTTATTTTTCATTGACATATAATATCAAGATTTTCTTTGGAAATATTAATTTACCTCATTTTTTTCAACCTAGAAATTGAATTAATTTTGGTGATTTTTGCATAATTTTCCTTCGTGCATATCAATTTTGTGCTCAAGCAAAGAATCCTTGAATCACTTTTTTGACTTTCTGGTATTGAATTCTTTTGGTAATTTAAGGGTTTTCTTTTATTTTAACTTAAAGAGAAGAATTAAAGATTTGGTGTTTTACGTGATTAATTATGAAAATTCTGAACCCTTCATGATTAGCACATTATTTTTTATCCATATAATTCATGGATTATATTCTAGCTTGTGTTTTATAACTCGTGTTCTTATGCGATTTAATTGGGCATCTAGAATGTTTAGGAAAAGAAATTTTGATCTTAAGACGTTTCAGTTTCATAGTTCTGGATGGACCTACTTTTATTTTTTCTTGTCATGTATTAGTCGCAAGGATCCCTACGAACTTGATTATTGCTATGAGCAAGATGAAGACATTGGCCTGATATATTCGAGAGAAATACAACCCATGGTTCTAGAGGTCTTGGATGGTCGAAATGCATCTGTCATTGCTCTTGGGGCAAGAGGAAGTGGGAAAACTTGCACTATCCAGGTGGTTTTTTAAAACCTCTTTTTCATTTTCTTCTTTTATAACTGGAGAAAACATTGCATTCTTATTTTCATGTTTGGATCCATCGAAGGGCTCTCAAGAAAAACCAGGTTTAGCAGTAATGGCAATGTCTGAAATTCTTTCAGAAGCAATGAAATTTGGGAAGTCAGTCTCTGTCTCTCTCTATGAGGTGATACAAGAACATGCTTATGACCTTTTGGATCCTAAACATCCCCAGGTTAAAATACTGGAAGGTGCTCAGGGCAAAATCCATCTTAAAGGACTTTCTCAGGCAAGCAAATATGTTTTCAGAAAAAAAAAAATAAAAAAAAAAATAGAGTTTTCTGCAGTAGAGGACTTAGCATGTAGTTTTTCTTATATATCTAATTATGGTAGTTTCTTAATGTTGTTCTCTTCTAGGTCGATGTGAAATCTATTCAAGAATTCCACAATATATACTTTAGTCGGGGTAGTTTTCAAAAGTCCGCGCAAAAGATACCAACAGAGAAAATGCGGTGCCACAAGGGCTTGATGATACACGTATCACCTGCAGATGACAATCTGAAAACCAAGTTAACAAGCAAGATGAATTTTGTTGATTTAGCAGGTTTTATACCCGTGAATTTTTTAACAGGATTTAAACTTGTATTGTTACATTCATACATCTAAGGACTTGATTTTATAATTAATTTTTTCGTGTATCAGGCTATGAAGATCCGAGAAGAAATATCAAAGATGGAACCATATTTACTGAGAGTAATAGGACTAATAAGTCACTTTATACCTTATTGAACGTTGTCCATGCCCTTAATGTCAACGAGAAACGAGTGCCATATCGAGAGAGCGAACTAACTCGAATATTACAAGACTCCCTGGGTGGCACAAGTCATGTATTGATGCTTACATGCTTGGTACGGATTTTATGCTTTATGAGTTTCATGTTTGTATTTGTTCCTATGTTCCTAGATTCTGAACTTATTTTTAACCTCGATGGATCTTTTCAACTCTTTTGATCCCTATTCAATGCAGAACCCTTCCTTTTGCCAAGACTCTGTTCGCTCAATAAGTTTAGTTTCTCTGTCACGCCGAAACACCAAGCAAGTGTTGATAGAATCCACAAACAAAACTCAAAGTTCAACTAAAGTGAAGATGCCTTCTTCAATAAAACGTGGGAAGACACCATCTACTTCCTTGACCATGAAAAAACAGATTGCCTCGAGTATTCTCTCATCGACAAAGAAGAACAGTAGCATCTTGAGAGGAAGGTAAAACTACTTTCATCTCATACTGGAATCTAAGTTACGACCTGTTCAAAATTGCATTTTACTAAATTCTCTCTCCTTTTACTCTACTGAAGGAAACTCTTTGACGAAGAACAATCGAACAATTCTAAGCAGGTATTGTTTTCCACTGAATAATCAGATTCTTATATCACTTATTTCATTCTATTGTCTTTCCTGCATGTAGATATCACCGATAATGATTTTTGGACATTTCAAGCACAAAGCACGGAAAACCGTACCATGTTATAAACTTGTTGACAGTTTGAAATTTGTCTATTTTATACAGTACTCCATTTCGCTACCACCTTTGTGGAGAGAAAGTTAATGCATCATGTACCAAGGGGTAGCAATGTTTATTAGTTCGAGCCAAACGCCAACCTAGGCACATGGGTGGTGTTTGGCTGAAATAAAAAAGACAGTTACTAAGCACGAATTCCATTTAGCTATAGCTCATCTATATTTAAATGTAATGCAGTTGAGATCCCCGCCTGAAGATACTTCAGCCAGGAAATCTAATCTTCTCCAAGTTGTTGCTTCAGATGTTACACCCTTTTCCTTGGAACAGGTATTTTGATTTCCAGAAATATTCTTTTAAGGCATTTACATAAACAGATAACTATGTATTTTGAATGATACTGTCAATATACTTGAGAATATTTGTTTGAAGCTGCAAACACAGGATAAATCTATTTCAGATGTTAATTTAGCTGTGAAGCCAATAGAAAACGTAAGATTTATTGCTTCTGAAAAGTACGACAGCTTTAAAGGACTTGTAGCTCAATCAATGTCTTAATTGCAGGACACTCCAATGCCAATTTCCCCAAATGATATGGCTATTGTTCTTGCTGAAAAGGTAATAACATAGTTTAGTTGTAATCTTTTGATTGTACTACTGACTGTATTGCCTTAAAAAGCCAATGTGGTAAGGTTTGTTTAAATGTTATTTGGAAATTTTACTATAACAACCTAAGGCATGTTTCATAAGGTGGACTAGACACCGTTGGACAATATTAAGCCTATGTTTGGCACCACTAAAAAATCTGATTAAAATCTAAGTTAAAATCAACAATTAATTTTAATAACGGTGTTGGACAATATTAAGCCCATGTTTGGCACCACTAAAAAATCTGATTAAAATTTAAGTCAAAATCAATAATTAATTTTAATCACATATTTCATAGGACCCACAACTTTTCAATCACACATCTCATCAACTTTTATCAAAATATGCTAACAATCAGGGGCTAATAAGAAAGAAAAAGAAGCTAAATCCTGTTTATTATACTTTCAATGTGGTGCAACTTCATACCAAACATGCTTCAAACCAAAAATTCATTTCACTTCCATTCCATTCCAGTAAATGAAGAACTACTGCATAATCTGTACGCTTTTGTTTTTTTTCAGGATGTTTCACCACACGGCAGGAGTGATAATCTAGATGCTTCTCCAGGTATTACTATTGATGCAAAACCTATCTATCAAATACAACTTTGATTTTTCCATCACTTTCGTTACACATTATGCAATGCTTCAGGTCGCTTGGGAGAGGTAAATGTAACTTTGAAGAAGAATGAAGATGGAGCCCCCTCACTAACCGAAAGATTAAGAGAAATATCAAACAATCTAAAGTCATTATCTTCATCAACTCCATCCAGGGTTAAGTTTTCAGAAAATGTAGTTACACCATATAGCAGTCGTATAGACTCAAAAACCCCAGTCATGCAACGTGCTGTCGAGATACACCATAGTCCTCGGGGTACTTTCTGCAATCACAGCTCGGGAGTGAAGGTTTGCCGTTTGTGATATATATACCTTATTTCCAAGCAACTCATTGTTAGTCTTGTGCTAATTAAGTAATCTTATCTGTGGCAGCATTCTCTTGTACAAGAGTACCTTAAATTTTTGAATTCTGCTAACAAGTAAGTAAATCTACCAAACCTTTTCCCAGGTTATTATTACGCCTTTTGGTTCCTGCATTCATACAATCACAACCTTGTAAAATTTAAAACGACTAAACCTTGATAATTGATTTTCCAACACTCATATGGTAGCAATATTGCCCCTTTTTGGACTCCATTTTAATGAGGTTTTGGGAAAAATGTATTTTGGAATATTATTTTATTGAAGAATGTGCTGTTGACAATGAGTTTTGAAAAAACTGTATTTTTGGCTTAATGGATCCCAAACAAGGGCATAATATAATCCAATTCTAACAAATGGTCGGTATTGGACACAAATGCAAACCTTAATGGTTCTTATTTGCTAGAAACGACTCAAGCACCTTCCATTTTATCAAGTTGCTGATACCAAATTTGATATATGGTTAACCAGATGGTGTTATAAATAAAATCCTAGTGTATTTTGATCAATTTCAGCCGTTGTTCCTGTTCGGAACAATATCATCGTCGGTTAGGCTATATTGAACATGGAAAACATATAAGTTGATAATTAGTCATGACATGAAATTCGAGATACATACTAATGTTCTTGCAACTAAAGTTTGAACGGTAAATCTTTATTCTAGTTTTGGGATGTAGGTTAAGTTGCAACTGTTATTTCCTCATGCAATGTTTTACAATGCATCTACTTCATTACCTTATTGTCATGAATTAACACACATGTCGGCTCATAAACATATTTTGCTGTATTTCTTGTTTTCTTCTAATTTACAGGGAAGAGCTGAAAGGCCTGAAGGTAAGCCAATCTTTGATTTTTAATCATTATCTTGGCATTTCTTTATATTAGATGAAATATCATATGATGTGTTATACAGGGCATTGGAGAGAAAAGAGCAACCTACATTCTTGAATGTCGTGAAGAAACTCCCGAACCATTCAAGCAAGTAAGAGTTATTTTCTCACCCCAGCTATGATGATTATGGCCTATAACTTGTGGATGGAAATCACGATAATGTGCATTTGATTCTCGAAATGATTAAATCATCAAAAGAAATAAAGTTTTTGCTCGGAATATTATGATCAACACTAGAGAATGTAAGGGGTTTAAATTTGCTTATTTAACTTCCCCTGACAAATAAACCAGCAGTCATTTCGTAACTTCTTTGAAATGAATAATCTTTTTTTGTGCAATTCCGAATGCCAAGGAAGCCTCTTTAGGATTTTTCTTGTATTTAACACGAAGAATGTTTTCACAGCTCGATGATTTGCAAGATATTGGCCTCTCAGCAAAACAGGTACTTGTTTTGTTGATCTAGTTTACCTGTTATACTATTTGTTCATCTATCTTCTGGTCTGGTCTGGTCTGGTCTGGTCTTCGAATTATTTCAATTTTATCTATTTTCATTTTTCTTGTGTTTTGTTATGCAGATTAAAGGAATGATGAAACAGGTAGCAGGAGAGCTTTTCAATTAGTGTACTTTTGTTTGGCAACATGAAGTTGCCAGTGATACATTGGGCTGAACTGGTGATTTCGCCTTTTCTTATTCTGATGTTGTTTTATATGTACTTTCTTCTCGGCTCTTATAATATTGTGTGGTTGGTCTACATCTACTAGACGAAAGTTTATGTAATTTCACGGAGCAAACTTTCAAGTAAATTTGTTATTTTTATTGTTAGTACTTTCGAGTTCATCACCATTACTTCTATTACCACTTTCAAAAGATGTTATGATTCGTTAGTCTACTCTATCTAAAAGCTTTATTTATTTATTTTTTCTTTTATTTCATAAATGATAATTTTATCTTTTTCACTTAATCATATTTAATAATTAATAACTAAGGCCCGTTTGATTGGGCAGATTTTCCATGAAACTAGGAAAATATTTCATTTTTCAACTTTTGTAGTGTTTGATAGGCAAAATTTTTCCGGTAAAATGTTTTCTAACTCTCCAAAATTTTCACCTTTTTGAGGAAANGTTTTTCTGTACTACAAACAATTTTATCATCTAAGTCTACCATAGTGGAAACATTACATTTTGTCTGAAATCAAGTAATTCATCGTCACAACTTGATCGAATGAAGTAGTAAGAAAATCATGGTCAATGAATCGACATCACCTTTGATTGCAATGTAAATGCATAAATTTACCTTAAAAAAATAATGATATCAATTGCCGGAATAAAATAAGTAAACAATTACCTCATAAGCATTAGCAATTCCATTTTCCAACTTTTGTAGTTTGATGGCTAAAATTTTCCAGGGAAAATATTTTTCAACTTTCCAAATTTTCCACCTTTTTGAGGAAAATAAATTTTTGATGTTTTGGTGGGGAAATATTTTTCAGGTTTATTTATTTATTTTTTGGTAATTGAAAAAAATTCTAGACTCAGTGGTAAAAAAAAAAATTTCACTTTTGTTGATAATTTCCATGCAAAACAAAGTCAAACGAATGGTATTCGGTATGATTAATTTTTTCAAATTTTTTTTTTTGGCATTTGGAACAAATTCTAGACCCAATGGTAGAAAACATTATCACTTTAATGGACAATTTTCATAAAAAACAAAGCCAAATGGATACCAAATTTTCAACATTTTCCATAAAAAATTATACAAATGAAACAGAATTAATTACAATTCCCAGTAAAACAATTTTTAGGAAAATCAATTCTCTATAAAACATTTTCCTTCCACCTATTTTCCACAATTGCTATCAAACGGACCCTAATAAACATATTGAATCATTAACTATTGGCACTGAAAAAAAAGTCGTCGACTACTAACACTTCAAGCTCTAATAACTATGTAGCATGTTGTTGATCTCGAAAATCATAGACTAATAAATCTCAACCACCTCTTTAAACCTTTTTCAATCACCGGAGCTCCTATAAAGGAGTTTTCTGGTGACGATCACTGAAAGTAAATTCTAAGAGATGGAGAGCAATAATTTGGCTAATGTTTAGCTTGGTTTTTTTTTTTTGGTATCTCACAAGCTTATGGGTTCTTTGGTCTTTTAGAATCATCTGTATGATTAGTAATTCTCACAAACTTAATTTGTTATTGGTAATTCTCTAACAAGTTGTGATTCTAGATTTATGACACATGGTTGCTGCATGATTAGTAAGAGGATTGCATGCTTCCCTTCGGATTCCCACTTACCGTTATTGCCTTCGGTCAACTATCTCAAGTGCTAGAATTTGATTTTGTGACCTCGATCCTAAATGTTCGGAATAGCAAAGCTTATTAGTAGAAGTGACAATAATAACGTTCTTTCTTGCGTTTCCAGTGGGCTCGTCTTATGCCACATGAACTCACGAAGTAACACGTGTTAGGTATTTTTTAATGTTATTTTGCAATGTTTGAGAGTTTTTTTATTTTCTAAATAAATTTGTAACATGTTTGTAAGTCACGTTTAAAATAAATGATATTTATAATTGACCATTAACAAGATTAAGGTCTATTTTGGTTTGGATAAAAATTGATTTTTTAGTATATTTTGATAAAAATCGGTGAAATAAAACGTTGATAAATATTGTAAATCTTATAAAATGTGTGATTAAAAATGAGTTTGAAGGGGAAAAAATGAATTTTAAGAAATGAAGCCCAAATAGAAACTAAATTTAAATAACTTTTTTCTAATGTGTATTCTAAACGAGTATTTCTCAACACTTCATTCAATTTAATTAACATATCAAAACAAAATCCTTAATAATCTGAATCATCCACGTCAATTTTGTTATATTCAAATCTCACCATTCTTACAAATTATACAAGACTTTCTTTTAAGAGGATGTTGGAAAATTATTCATAAACAGTTTTAAATATAAATAAATAAAAACTCTCTCATTTTTCTCAGAAATTGATTAAACGCTGAACACGAAGTTTTTTTTTTACATCTATCACTTCGAATCGATAAGTATATTTATGTATGTTTAATTTCGTTTTCATTAAATTAGTATACGTTTTTAATCGATAAATCTTATTTCGACATAGATTAACATGTAAATAATTTTTTTTAACAGATCTATAATTTTTTAAACATAAATAAGAAAAGAATCATCTGCATTTATATTCATGACAATGATTCCTGTCAGTCTTGCTGTTAAAAGCCAAAACAGCCGACTGTTAACAGTCAAAACAGCAATTATTTACAGCCGACCGTAACAACGGGGCTGTTAATGTTTTTTTTTTAAATTCTGTTGTCCAGTGGTTGTGTCGATTTTTCGACTATTTTTTTTCTTATAATTAAAATTATATTTCGTCATGCAAATATGGTTGTAATCCCAATTTGTTACTTTGGTGATTTTGAATTAGATGAAAAAGATAGATGTGTATGGAAATTGACAAGTGATATATGTGGAGGTATTCTAATTTCCATCATATCGAGTATATCATATGCGAAAATGTATCATAATTTACAAAAGAAGCTGAAGTCGATCCATTTCATTACTATATGGAATTGAGATTTCAATTCAACCAGCATTCATCCATTCCGATTCCACATATAAAGGTTGCTTCTGATACTGAAGTGAATTATCCATTTGATTGAACATAATGCATACGATTCTTCTTTGCGTGACTTTAGTGAGGAAGAATATCGTCAAATGTGAACACAAAAATTTGGATGGAGGGGATCACAGTACCAATGATTTTTGGGACATAGTGAAAATAGATCGCGAGGATGATGTGGTTATTCTCGAGACAACTGTTCTTCATCGTGATTTCGCTGTTATACATAGAATTATGTCGGTAGTTCACGACAACGAGAATGGAAATGAATTTAAAAATGAGGATTTGATTGCTGTATCTCGTCATAAATATGAGTAGGGCGGGGGCACAAGGGCTGGATCGAGTGGAGCATCATCTAATTCTTCGCATGTGGTTCCCGATTATGAGGATTTATATGTCGAGCACCTGTTTGAAATAAAGAAAGAATTGCAGGAAGTTGAGCACTAAATTGCATGAAATACAACTTTGACTTCAAAGTGAAGAAATCAAAGAAATTGTTGACAATTCCCTGAGTCGACGATAGTTGCCGTTGGCATTTACGAACGACGAAGATGGACTTGAATGAGTTATTTGTAATTTGCAAGTATACACAAAAACATACGTGTGAAGTGGGAATTCATCGAAATGATCACATGCAAGCTAGAATATGATTTATTGGTCGACAAATAGTGCATAAGTATCAGGACGCATGATGATCTATAGATATTCGGACATCATTAATGACGTTCGTTGAGAATACGAAGTTGTCATGAGATACCGAAAGCTTGAAAGGCTAAAGAATACGCGTTGAAGGATTTAATGGGTTCGGCTGATGAGAGTTATGCTAAATTGGCCAGATATTATCATAATAGGAGACAACTAATCCCGGCTCGGCATTTTTTATTGAAATGGGGGGAGAAAATTGTTTTAAATTTTTCTTTAAGGCACTTGGACAATGCATTTGGGAATTTTGAAATGTAATGCGACCTCTAATTTCAGTTGATGGTACAACTCTGAAAGTTGGATATGAAGGCAAGTTAATCATTGCTATATGTCAGATGCCAACATCCAAATTTACATTCTTGCATTCGGAGGAGGTGATCCCATAGGCGGAGGTGATCTTCGATCAATTGGACCACGCTCCCAAACAAATAACAACATTAAAAATCATTAACTTAATTAAAATAGGTTAACTCATACAAAATGGTAATTAATAAATTATATTCAATTCACATACCCAATCTCGATCCAAGATGGAATCGGACATCTGGTCGTGTTGAGTATGCGGAACGGCTAATTCACGCACAAAACCTCGACCCTCTTCCTCCGTCGACGACGTCAACTCAGTTAGGACTTGAAACTGTATATTGACAATTCAATTAATTAATGATCATGTGATGAAATTTTGAAACGATATACAATATAAATCGCAAATGTGTAATCCTCACTTGAGGGTCGTTGATGAGGCTGATAATTGTTTGTCAGATGGACATCCATCTATTCGGGGTGCTCGTTAACGATGCATCCGAGGGTAACATATCTTCTCTCACCTTGTAAACCGTGTACTCAAGAGGGAGACAGTCTCATATACCCAAATATGGAACACATATAATTATTATATATAAATTTAGTATAAAAAATATTTTAACGTTGATTATATTAAACATTTACCTATACTGTTAGGGCAATCCATAAGTATCGTACTTACAAATGGACCCATTCGACTTCGAATGTGATATGGTGAAGACGTGTACCGACAGTAGTTGCCTCGTCGCTCATTCACGAGGGCAAATTCAAACATAGAGAAAATAGCGACATTGCCCCTGAGGTCAAAGTGGAGGTTATCACCATCGATTGGCCTAAACAGTCGACATAGTAGTGCATCAATAATATGTCCAGAATAGTGCACCTCTCTCAACTGATATAGGGATCATATGAAGGACTTACGTATGATATTTGCGTGTTGATCAACCAACAACCCCAATACAGCATTGAAACTATCAAAGCTATTATTTTAAACTCATTTTTCTCTCATCTGTCTCAACTTCACATCTAGATAGTACTCAATCCTACAAAAATTTAAATATTAAAACCTTAAACAAAAGATAATTGAATAAAGCACAATTTCAAAAAAATAAGCGAACCGAATTACAGATAAAAATAAGTAAAGAAAAATAAAGTAAAGAAAATAATAAAAAGTAAAAAATTAAGAATTAAAAAGAATTTTAAATTGAAAAAAATTATTTTTAATATGAAGAAAATAATTAAGAAATTTTAAAACTATTTCCAAAAAGAATTATAATAAAAACAAAATAAATAAAATAAAATGAAAATAAGAAAATTAAATAAAGAATATAAATATTATTTAATTAAAATTTAAAAAAAATAAATTTTGTCATAAACATAAAAGAATTAAAATTAATTTTAAATCGAAAAAATATTATTTATAAAATGAACAAAACAATTAAGAAATTTTAAAACTATTTCAAAAAAAAAATTATAATAAAAAAAGAAATTAAATAAAAGAAAATTATGAAAATTAAATAAAGAATATAAATATTATTTAATTAAAATTGAAAAAATTAAATTTTATTATAAAAAATGAATTAAAAATAACTTTAAATTGAAAATAAAATGAAGA
>CAIGRK010060712.1:0-10274 GCA_903798315.1 Fraxinus greggii | reverse complement strand
AGGACTCGTAATTACTTCAATGATTATACACTTCATTTTGGCCAAGTTTGTCATACTTGATACTACTGTTACTTCGTTCCTTTTATGTCTTGTCTTGGTTATGGAATATTACATTGATGAAGAGTAAGTCTTGCATCATCTTCAATCCAAATTATAGCTTTCTGAATTTTTTGATTTAATCAAAGAATGATTTAAACAATTGACACTTTCGTGCATCAGGATTCAAGATATTCACATGTTTTTCGAAATGCCCTATTGGTTAGTGATGATACCATTTAGCTCCCAAGTTCGACATGAAGAGATGTGTTCCCCCAATCTCATGCATACACCCAACTCTACTAGCTATCNTACTGTTACTTCGTTCCTTTTATGTCTTGTCTTGGTTATGGAATATTACATTGATGAAGAGTAAGTCTTGCATCATCTTCAATCCAAATTATAGCTTTCTGAATTTTTTGATTTAATCAAAGAATGATTTAAACAATTGACACTTTCGTGCATCAGGATTCAAGATATTCACATGTTTTTCGAAATGCCCTATTGGTTAGTGATGATACCATTTAGCTCCCAAGTTCGACATGAAGAGATGTGTTCCCCCAATCTCATGCATACACCCAACTCTACTAGCTATCGCATTCCAAGTAGATGTGGCAAACGGGCCGAGCGGCTTATCGGCTCGATCGTTCGGCTCGTTAAAAGATGGCTCGTGGGTGGCTAGGGCTCGTTACCAGCCGCTCGGCCAGTTAAAAGACGGCTCGTGGGCGACTTGACGAGCCCAAACTTGAGCCAAGCAGGCGGCTTGCATTTCTTTCAGTGACCGTTTGACAAATAGTCATTGAACTTAAATAGTGACCGAAACGTTCATTGAATTTAATTTTTTTTCCATTCTTTTTTTCCCTATAAATACCCATTACATTCCCCTTTTTTTCCACACAACTCTCACTCTCTAATCTCTTCTACATTTTATATTACAATCTTGATTTTACAATCTATCTTCTAAACTACTACATAGTCAACATTCATTTTTTAATTATGCTTCTACATTCAATTTCAATTATTCAATATCAATTATCACAATACAAATTTTCAATTACGATCTTACATGTCAACTTTCTTTCAATTCTTGATTTGTTACTTACTAAATATTTTATATCAATTCACAAATGGTCCATGCTCATTTATTGAAGGTTTGTACGGTATCGGAGGCGAATCATCTATCACTCCGGAAAGTCAATTTCATAATAAATNGATTTTACAATCTATCTTCTAAACTACTACATAGTCAACATTCATTTTTTAATTATGCTTCTACATTCAATTTCAATTATTCAATATCAATTATCACAATACAAATTTTCAATTACGATCTTACATGTCAACTTTCTTTCAATTCTTGATTTGTTACTTACCATCCATTTTATATCAATTCACAAATAGATCCACGCTCATTTGTTGAAGGTTTGTTCGGTATCGGAGGCGAATCACCCATCATGTCGCAAAGTTTATTTCAGAATGAATTCGCCGGTCTAAACAAAGTTCCTATTTTCGAAAATATTCCGAATTTCGATACTCATGGTAGTAGTAATCCTATTGATTTGGATGACATTGATGTTTTCTAAGCAGAACGGGAGGATGAACATGAATTAAATATTCCCGATGCAAGAGAGAAGTGAAAGGGAAAAAACAGGCAAAATGTTGAGATTATTTTAAATTGATTCAAACAAGTTGTGTGGTCGATGGAGTTGCAGAATCTAAAACAGAATGTAAATACTGTAAATAACGAATATCATGACAAAAAGGCATTGGAATCACTCACCTCAATCGTCACTACAAAGCATGTACGGCCATACGTGGGCTTCCACTTGTCGGTCAAACGCAACAGCAATATGGTAGTTCAGACACCGGTTATACTACGACGCCGCTTTTTACGTGGATATATTCAGAGGAAAAAACTCAAACATGAATTGTAAAGTTCGTTGTTGCTGCTGAGTTGCCTCTAACAATAGTGGACAACCCACATTTCGTCTCATACGTGAAAGAATATCTTCAATTGAGGTACATTGGGGTAAGTCGAAACACCGTTCGTTCATATACTATTGAATGTTTCTTTCTTACAAAGAAACTATTGATTGTCGATTTAGACAAATATGGAGGTGTTATATCTTTAACTTCAGATATATGGGAAGAAATTAATAAAAGAGGTTATATATCTGTAACTGCACAATACATAGACCCAATTTTGTATATGCGTAAAAAATTATTATTATTAAAATTATTGAGTTCCCTCACAACGCTAACAACATATATAATGTTATTATGAATATTATTGGAGAATATTGTTGCGATAGTAAATTTCGCTCATTTACATTCGACAACGCTAGTGTTNAAAGCAACTATTGATTACCGATTTAGAAAAATATGGAGGTGTTATATCTTTAACTTCAGATATATGGGAAGAAATTAATAAAAGAGGTTATATATCTGTAACTGCACAATACATAGACCCAATTTTGTATATGCGTAAAAAATTATTATTATTAAAATTATTGAGTTCCCTCACAACGCTAACAACATATATAATGTTATTATGAATATTATTGGAGAATATTGTTGCGATAGTAAATTTCGCTCATTTACATTCGACAACGCTAGTGTTAATAAGGTAATTATGGGTAAATTGTGCAGAGTACCGCAACCTAATTTCGGTGATTATTTATTTCATATTCGATGTATGTGTCATATTTTTAATTTAATAATGCAAAACGGTTTAAAATACATTAAGAATGAAATTCAAAGAATTAGAGATGCATTAGTGTATATCACGATTTCACCTAGTAGAAAACAAGCATTTCAGGAATTTTGTGCCAAATCTAGGATGACGAATACGAAAACATTTATTAGTGACGTAGGGTATAGACGGAACTCTACTTATTTATTGTTAAAATCATTCAAAGATTTTGAACATTTAATAACTGAATTTTATAGCAAATTAGAACCTATGAAGATACTATGTTGATAAAATACGATTGGATTTTAGCTTTTAAAATTAAATTTTTTTAACAAGGTTTTATGATTTTACAAATATTTTTTTTGGAGTTTATTATCTCACCAGTTATATGATACTTAAACATTTTTATATAAATGTTAGGGTTTTTCATAGATATAACAATGACCCCAATTTCAGTGCAATTATATATTTCATGAAATTAAAGTTTAGAAAATATTGAGAAGACTTGCCTATATTATTTTCGTTAGCATACATCATGGACTCCCAATATAATTTATCGGGTACTAAATTTATGATTGATCTAATTTTAAGAACTTTAACTTTTAATACATCTATCACTTATATAAATTTAGAACAAACTTTATGAGGAATGTACGAATTATATGCACAACCAATGTGTACAAATATTAATTGGGGACCCTCTACACCTAGTCTTCCCATTAACATATCAGAAGACGACGTTAAAGTATTAGTTTTATTCGAAAACATTAACTCATATAGATATGATGTAAATGCATGCGGTTCCTCTAATAGTAGTTTGTCTATATCATGTAATCAAATATCGGGCACAAGTCCAACTGCATTGTCTACTGAATTAATTGATTACTTTAATCATAATATGCCTAATAATAAAACAATTAAGAAAAGTTCAGAAAAAGTAATTGAATTCTGGCGAAAGTATGAACGACAATGGTCAGTGGTTTCTACCATGACAAAAGGCTTACTAACACCTCCGGTTAGTACTGTAGATTTGAAGTCTGCTTTTAGTGCAGTTAAAAGAGTTCTGTCCGAGGTCAGGAGCCGACTGAAAGAAGATATTTTGTAAGTATTAATGTGTGTAAGGACTAGCAAGACGATCATTTTCAACTGTAAAATAAATACGCCGAAATTGCATATCTTTAAGTAAGTGATATTTAATTTAACCATATTAATCAAAATTTGTTGTTTTATAATACATTTTTAACTTTTTTAACTACTCGAAATTGAAGTACCCAGTCCCAAATTCGAATAAAGGATGATGGTTTATCTTAATAAAAAAAAAGAGACTGCACATTACCACCTTTAACTCCAAGGGTAGGGTAGCCTCGTGCATATCTGGATCTGGGCACCCGACCTCGTTAATTTGCTTTCTATCTACCTAGAGCCGTGTTCCGTATTCTCGACCTATATTATTATAGCCCTAGATTTCTAACAGCATAGTGGGTCCGATTATAATGTCCCTATGAATTCTCAATCCATTACATCTTTCATGTTCTAATCACACAAGGAGTCCTTGATCATCAGGAGATCAATTCTGTTTAATCATTCTAAGTCTTCTACATATGTTCCAATTATTATCGGATTACAACTCATCAAGTTCTATATAAGCTTGAAATTAATTTATTTTTCATGTGCGCCTTTCATTATTCAGTTAATAGGCAATGCATATATTCTCTCCATTTGTTTTCTAAGACTTGAGCATTAAAGGGCTACAAAAATGAACAACTCCCTTAGCCTTTTTGCAAATAGTTCGAATTTCTTTTGACAAGTTGTTTTGAAATTAAAAATATTAAATTTAAACGAAAAGGATGAAATATTAATTATAGATGAAAATAAGATCTCTTAAAAAAATATACAAAAGGTGGTCTTCTGTAAACAATGAAAATGAGATTTTTTATTTGAAAGTTAGTAAATTGGGTTTGGGCCTATCCTATCTGCCACCTTGCATTAATGAAATTATAAGTTTCAATATACTACTAAAAGTATTTATAGTCATTTTGAATATTGTAACTATTGACATAAAAATATAATAATTTAATTTAAAAATGAAGGAAAAATAATGAATGATTTCTGGAAAAAAAATTAAAATATAGAGCAAAAAATAAAGAATTTATTGAAGTATATAAAAATTAATCTTTAAATTTAAAGGGTATCTCTATTATGACAAATATACTGTTTAAAAATAAAGAGTGTCTTGAAAATGTAATTAGGCATTAATTTAATGGTTTGGATATGTAATTTAGAATAATGAAATCTAAATGCAAATTCATAGATTTTGTTAAAGACAAGTTACATAAATAGTAAGCTGTAGCCCTCGTTTGGCTCTCATTATTTGGAATTTTAAAGGTTGGAATAGTGTATTTTTTTTAAATGTGGTTTAAAAAAAGAAAGAAGTTTAAGATTAAGTGTAATATTATTTTATTAAAAAATATATATTTTTTAAAATGATTGAGAAAAATAAATTATAATTTTAATCGAGAACATGGGCATAATATAAGTTAAAACAAATATACAAGTTAAATAAGTAAATTTTCACTAAAAATTAGTCGCAGCTTGTCCATCTAAAGTCTAGAACACGTTGTTGGAAAAAATGAATACAATGAATGACTTTGACATAAATTTTGAATGAGACCCTTTGATTATTTTGGAAAATCAAGATTGATTTGTGTTCTCCTCCATAAGAATATCGAAATCATATATTTACTTACCAAAAATGATGCTCAGGTGAGAATTGGAGTTCATAGTACTACATTGGAAAATGTTTTGTGTTGAAGGGGAATTAGTTTAAATTTTATCCCACATAGGAAATTAGATAAATTCATGACTACTTTAAATATGATTGTACTTTAGAATGTTGTAATCATGTGTAGCACAGAGGCCCTCTTAACGTGCGCACGCGGGGGTGCAAATCACGGACCAAAATAAATTTTGAATCTTGAACTTGTGTGCAGGCGCAGCCTGCGTACATGAATGTCAGACTGAATTAACCAAAAATTGGCCCTTACAAGGGTCCACGTTTTGCCTTTATTTTATTTTCCTAAAACTTCAAATTCTTTTAACTCCTGAAACTTATGTGATTATGCATGTACTAATGGAAGATTAACAGTCGGATTAATGGTGATTAATAACATAACTCTTGGCTGTTAATTCTCCACTACGGTCTAGTTATTCAGTCATCTTCATCCATCGCATATACACAAAGAAAATTATTTTTCTGCATAGAAAGAAAAAAAAATTCAATATGTATACATAATTTCTTTTCTGTTAAGATATTGGTAATAGTGTTCAATTACTAAGTCAGTTCGTCGGAATAGTATCTCTAGTGTTCAAACTATACTGATTTTTTTCGTTGTACCCTGAGAACCCGACGTTCGAATTAAACCTCAAGCACATGAATCTGGTTTAAAGAAAATGTGTTCACACAGAACTCGGTTCATTCGATTAATTTTTTTCAAAGCAATTTCAATTACTTGTTTTGTTTTATTATAATTAATAAATTATTTCATTTGTAATAGTTTGGCTAACATTCGGTTAGCTAGTGTTCGGTATATGTTTATACATTATTTTTGTTAGTTGTAAATCAGGTATGTGTTGCAAATTCGGTATGTGTCCATCCGATATTTGTTAAGCCAGTATTCATCACTATTATTTTTATCTAACATATTTTGATTGGTCTTGCCACATATTGGCACATCGGTAAAAATTAGCCATGTCTTCGTGACATTTCAGTTAAATAAGCTATTAAGAGCGGCCTATCTATTTAATAACAAAAATTTTGATCTCTTTCAACTGTCGAAGCTCGTTCAAAGGGCTCTTAGGATCGAGGCTCTTCTTTCGCTAAAGTTAAAAATGAAGAATATTACATGAGTTCCTTAAGAAACAAAGCAATCTATTTGTAGATTGTAGTGATATCACATTCCAAGATCCTTACATATCTTCACTAGAGTCAAATCACTTCAACTATAAATTGGACTAAAAGGGTACTGAAAAGGCCTGTTTTTCGCAAGCTGGCCAAACTTAGCCAGCTATATCGACCCTCTCCACCTCCATTGTCAGAACCTTTGAACCTTCATAATACTCTTCATCCATGACTAGAGAATATTCTTTGATCGCACAATATCTAAATTACATTTTAGAAAAACCTCTCCAACAATTCTCCATCATTTTCAAAAATGATGAAAAATGTCTCATAAAGAATGATCAATTTTAGACCAACAATCCTATATGGATACCCAATGTAACATAGTAGCTAGACTTTGAACCAACGACCCTATATGAATAACTGAAAACACTCGCACAAATTTGAAAAATCTTTTAAAAGTGTTGATAAATCAATATGTGATTAAAACGCGTATCCAATGTCCTAATTTATTTCACGAGTGTATTAAATAGCTGGCAAACCACTTTGCAAACGACACGATCATAGATACTTAATATAAGTAGACTTGTCAAGATTGTATAACTAAAGTGTTCTATGAATGAATGTTCATATAAATCTATTAAAAGCTCGGTAGATAATTCTTACCTTTATTGTTATGTATACCAGACACTTACCTCAAGACAAATGTATAGTGTTTACAATCATTCATATGACGTACTTTACTCATTGAATCTAAATGTTGATATTTCAAGTGTTAGGTCGAGCTTCAATCAATGATGATCAATAGTTAGCTTCTAATAAGTGTGTTTTTACATTCTTAGAGCATCTCCTAGATATTATTTTATTTATAAAGAGTATCCTATGTATTTAGAGAGTATTTTTAAATTTAAAGAGTCAAAATTTTTTTACACTTCAACAAGCTCTCTATATTAGCTCTTAATTTTGTTTTTCTCAATAAACATTTATTGATTTCTCTTCATATTTTATTTAACATATTTTTTTATATGTGAATTGACCAATCAATTTAATTGTGGTTTAAACGGTTTAAGAAGTAGAGTATTGAAATGTGTGATTTATTAAATGTAATCATTGTAATTAAGAATAGAGAGTGAGTATGTCTATCTAAATTTGAAGAATCAAACTCACTCTCTATTTTAAAAAGTTAAAATATAGAGTTTCTTGGGGCTCATATTCTCTAAAATAAAGTGCATTTTGTATTTAATGAATCTCTTGGATATACTCTTATATGTGCTTTTATACTTGACAAATTATTGCTAATTGAACGGATATCTAACTAATATATTGTAATTATATTCATTGTAAGGAAAAAAAAAACCCCTGACTTGGATGCAATTGACACGAATAAATGTGATTTTGAGCTTGACTGGAGTCTATTTGTATCAATTGAGCTAACTGAATTGCACATGTTAAGCATTTGAAGGCTAATCGGAGGAGATTCGCAGGTTTCGCAAGCTAAATTCAACATCTGGAAAGTTCAGGGATTTAATTGTAAACTTTCAAAGCTTGAGACAGATAAATTTCAGACAATTGTAGTTGATGTGGATCAAAGTGTAAGATTGAAAGATGAAGGACCCATGGTGTAAATAAAAAGGACTCGAGATGAATCAAAGAAGAACTTCAAGCACCAAGTTGAATGAGAATAAAAAAAGATACATGTCAAACCATGCGATGCAAGCATGGGAAATTGACCATCAACGAGGGCTAACACATATTTGAAGGGAAAGCTTTTGATACATAAACACATAATCATATACATCAATTCATACAATTGCTTGGAGTTTGAAGAAGAAGAGTTTCAAAAAGATTATTCAAGAATCATTAAAATAGGGAAAATTGCAACAACGATTCCTAAACTTTTCAATTCTTGTAAACTTTACCCTAACCTTCAATTTGTGCTAGCGTAGATCCCTAACCTTTCATAAATATACAACTGAGTTCCAATTAGATGAAACCGTCTATTTGACCGTTAGTTGACCAATATCTTGCAAAAATTTAATATTTTGATCATTTTAAGTATGAACATTTTCGTTAATTCCATGACAACATTATATTTTGTAAAATAAATACAATTATTTAATGAGGGATAATTAAATAAAAAAACAAAAATTCAAATCAAAAGGTTATCTTCCTCACCTACCCCATCCCTGCCCCCACCCTAAAACCAAACCCATAAAACTCACCATTGTTGGCCATCAACCGGCCACAACCACATATCTCACTATAAAACGTAAATCGCCACCACCATAAACATTAAATTGTCTTCGCCGCCACCATCACCATCAAACCGTCAAACCCAAGTTTTCCATCGTGAAGAGGAAGAACCTAAAACACGACGGGAAGAAAAACCATCGACCATCAAAATTAGAAAATATTTGAGAACTAGGTTCTAGAAAGGACAGTCGAACATCTACAGAAAACCAAAAAAAGATTTAATAAAAAATCACAAAAGATCAAAATTAACACAAGTCTGCGACCACCCAATCCAGAAAAACCACCAGCCACCTAATTCGTTGAAATTTCTTACATAAACTATGGCCTCAATGCACAAATCGCCACCTATAGTCACACCCATGGTTTTCAGGATTTCGAAATGTCTAATGATGGGTTGGGTTTTTAAGGAATTCGATGGATGGTTGGGAGGGGCAAATCGACGGCCAGCGGTGGCGAGGTTCGATTTTGGGGTGGGGGTTGGGTGAAGAAGATAACATATTGCTTTGACTTTTTTTTTTTTTTAATATTTAAAAATATAAAGTTGTCATGGAATTGACGAAAATGTCCCTACTTCAAATAATCAAAATATCATTTTTTTGGATAAAATATTGGTCAACTAACGGTCAAATGAACGATTTTAATCCATTTGGACCTCAGTTGCATAATTATAAAAGGTTGGGGACCTTCGCTATCACAAGTTGAAGGTTAGGGTAAAATCTACAAAAATTGAAAAATGTTAGGGATCGCTACTACAATTTTCCTTAAAAATAGATTCAAGAATTCAATATTATCTATCATCTTCTTTTTGCACTTTAAATTCAAGTGTCGTAATATCAATTCAATTTTTTTGTGTGTTATGTCATGATGCTCGACTAATTATATAGATGCTAAAAATAATGATGAAGCATATAGATGTTTTAATGTTAATCTCCATATTTCAACTTTAATTATTTTTGTTTTTTTTAATTATTGGAATGATTGTTAGGTTTTCAATACTTTTCAATTAATTGGCCAATAGTTGAATTGATTTGTTATTTATATTTACATTTGAGAGAAAAAGTAATAATTCTAACACGTAGTAACAATCATTATAAAATCATATAAGGAATAGAAATTTACCGTTATACTTTGCATGATCTCATTGAACGTTCTTGAGATTTAATACATCTAGTTCGCATCTTCATAAAAATATAGTAAGATCGTATCTGAAGATAGTTTTAATATTACTCGAGAATTGTTAAATAAAATACGAACAATGTCGTCAAGTTTAAATAAATCTTATAAAAAATTGTGAGTTCATATTAAAATGAAAGAATGTAGAGGGATTCAAAGTCCCAATTATTTTCATTAATTGAGTTTCATAAACGCTTCTTAGTTAAACATTTTGATAATTAG
>CAIGRK010060648.1:0-13027 GCA_903798315.1 Fraxinus greggii | reverse complement strand
GATTATTTCTCTAAATTACAACATATATGATCCACTGAAATAACTGAGTCCCATTGGTCTCTGTGATCTGCAGATGACAACTGATCACATGCACAAGTTTCGTCTTCCCTAGCTTGATACGCTGATGTGGTTGACTCATCTTGTATAAGGATCACATAGGAGACATAGCATAAAACTATGCATCCATCTCTCTCACTCTCTCTCTCTCTCTCACACACACACACACACATCCATTGACATATGTACATTCACATCAATGGCAACTATAATAAGTATCATATCATATGACAAGGTGTAAGCTTTCTGAGATAGTTATTGGATCCACCACCTATTAGTTAATACTCTGTAAGCCTGTAACTTCGAAACATTGTGTAGATATCTCTGAAGTTCACATATTGAAGAAAATACAAGGACACAAAGAAAGAGAAACAGCAGTCCACCAAGACTAAGAATTGGAGGATTTGTATTCCATACCCTTCTTGACTTTAGATACGGTTGCAGATTATCTAACTACACCAACTAATCAATACTACATCTCATATTAGCATTTTTAGATTAAACACTAGTCAGCATCTATGATCTCTCCAAAAATGTAAATGTTAGAATTGCTTTCAAAGATTCAAGATACTTCGAGATGATGCTGCTGCTTTATTTTTCTTCTTGTTTTTCATTTTATGCTTTCATGTAATTGTAATTCATTTCTGTTAGTAGTAAGTTAGATGGTTAGAATGTTAGTTAGCTAGTTAGTTTTGGCGCCAATTTCATTTGTTTATTTATATGGCTGTTGTAATCTTTTCTTTACGAGTTGAATTGAATTGAATTCTTTTCTTCACCATTTTTCTTTCTCGAATCTGATATGGTATCAGAGCAACCGCTAATTCGTTGCTTTCTTTTCACAAAATCAATTAATTCATTGCTTGATTCGATCATAACATGGAGCCTGAAAATCAATCAGAACCAAGGCAGGTTGTGAAATTTGATTTTGATCCTACTTTCTCCATCATTTGGATAGTCCCGGATTGATTCTAGTATCTTAACAACTCACTGGAGAAAACTATGCCGCCTGGAGTCGTGCTATGGTTATTACACTGTCAGTGAAAAATAAGCTTGGCTTTATCAATGGTTCCATATCCAAACCTGAAGGTAGTGAACCAGATCTGATGAACTCGTGGATTAGAAACAACAATATAGTTATCTCATGGATCCTGGACTCTATTTCGAAAGACATCTCAGCTAGTGTTATCTATGCAACTTCCGCAAGTGAAATATGGAATGATTTGAAGGATAGGTTCCAGCAAAAAAATGGACCTCGTATCTTTCAATTGAGGAAGGAATTAATGAATTTATCTCAGAATCATGATACCGTAAGCGTGTACTTACTAAACACAAGACAATCTGGGAAGAATTGAGTAATTATCGCCCAATTGCAGCTGTGGGAAGTGCACTTATGATGGTGTGAAGGATCTAAATGAGCACTATACTCTTTTTCTCAAGTTAGAGGACATATTTTACTTTCTGATCCATTGACTCCAATCAATAAGATTTTTGCATTGATAAATCAAGAGGAAAATCAAAATCAAAGGAAGATAACACATGTTGATGCTGGAGATGGTTCGAGTAATGCTGTTGCATTTACACTGAAGGCTGATAACAGCAGATCAACATCTGATCTGCTAACTATGGTACTAATATAAGATATGGAGCTACTGATAACAGCACATCAGCAACTGGATCTGCCAATTACGGTAATAACATAAGGTATGGAGCTGCTAGAAACTTTAAGAAGGACAGAGCGTATTGCTCATACAGCAAAATCCATGGGCACAAGATTGACAAGTGCTACAAAATTCATGGATACCCTCCTGGATTTAGGATGAGGCCAAGGGATCCCTCTGGACCAAACAATGTGAATCAGATCTCTGCTTCTACTCATACTTCTGCTGATGGACAGAAGGAAGATAAGAAAGAACAGCAATCAGCTGTTGGAAATTTTGTCCAAAATTTGAATCCTAATCAATACCAGTAGCTAATGGCAATGTTGTCTAGTCACTTGGCCACAGGTACCAACATCAATTCTAATGATGCGCATGAGAGCAGCCTTAACTCATATGCTGCAGGTAAATGTTACTCTATCTCGGTAGATCTAGTCTATCGTTCGATGATGTTTGGTTAGTCGATTCAGGAGCTACTAAACATATATGTTATACTGCAGCATCGTTCACATTAATGAGAATCATTGAAAATTCGAATGTTACATTACCAAACCACACACTGATATCAGTTAAAATGTGTGGTGATGTTAAACTGAGTCCAAATATTATACTGCATGATATCTTGTTTGTGCCTTAGTTCAAATTCAACTTGATCTTGGCTAGTGCTTTGACACTTGAATCAAAACTCGCTATTAGCTTCTTTGATGACCACTTCCTTATTTCAGGAATTCAGAACCAGGAAGATGATTGACAGGGGTGACCATATGCAAGACTTATATGTTCTTGACATTAAAACTTTAAATGCTATTTCAAATGCATATGTAAACCATGTATCTGTGCATGTTTGGCACAATAGGTTGGGCCACCTTTCTTTCAAAAGATTGGACTAGTCGAAAGATCATTTACTTTGTGATGTTACTAAATTCAATAAGAATCTACCATGTAACATTTGTCCAATTGCTAATCAAAGGAGACTATCTTTTATATCAAATAACCGTATTTCTGATCATCCCTTTGAACTTATTCATGTTGATATATAGGGGCCATATCATGCTGCATCACACAAGGGTTACTGATTTTTCTTAACCTTGGTTGATGATTCTTCTACATTCACATGGATTTATATACAAGTCAGATGTAAGCACTGTCATTCCAAAGTTCTTTAATATGGTGGCAACACAATTTAATACCAAAATCAAGGTATTAAGTTCAGATAATGCCCCTGAACTGGCAGTCGTATATTTTTGGCAAAAATGGGCACTTTGCATCAATTTAGTTGTGTTGAGAGGCCACAGCAAAATTCTGTAGTGGAATGCAAGCATCAGCACCTTTTGAATGTTGTAAGGGCTTTATACTTTCAATCAAGAGTTCCAATCAAGTTCTGGACTGAATGTGTATTAACAACCACTTTCCTAATAAATAGAACCCCATCTCCTCTTTTAAAACATAGAACTCCTTATGAATTGCTATACAACAAACCTGCAGACTATTCTATCCTTAGAGTCTTTGGTTGTTTGGCTTTCTCTTCCACCTTATCTGCTCATAGAAGCAAGTTCCAGCCAAGAGCTAGACTATGTATGTTTCTAGGATATCCACTAGGAGTTAAAGGCTACAAACTTTATGATGTAGCCTCCAAACAAATCTCTATGTCTAGAGATGTTATCTTCCTTGAATATATATTCCCCTTTCATACAGTCAATAGCCCTGATCATCTTATTGATCCTTTTCCTGACCTTGTACTACCAAATACATCATTATCTAATTCACAACTTTCTAATATTCAAGCCAATTCAGAACCAGTTGATCATATTCTTGATCTTAATCCACCTGTCAATAATCAAAACTCACCAATTAGCCATCATTTATCATCTCATTTAAGATTTCATGACCCTATGCAATCTGCTGATGTTCGCACATCATCCCAAATAGAATCTCATGAGTCCCAGTCTATCGATGAACATTCAAACATTGAATTAGATATTCAAATTATTCCTACCAGCGATGTTAGAAAGTCACATAGAGCTATTCATGCCCCCCAAAATACTTCCAAGACTACCATTGTAATCTAATCTCTCAAAATCCACAAAATTTCCCTCAATCACCTCATAACATTGCCCACTTATCATATCATAAGCTGTCACCTAACCACAGACATTTAATATTGAACATTTCATCTAATCATGAGCCAAATTTTTATCATCAAGCTATCAAATGTCCAGAGTGGCGTGATGCCATGAAGTTAGAACCTGATGCAATGGAACAGAACAACACATGGTCAATTGTACCTCTACCATCTGGCAAACAGTCTGTGGGATGCAAATGGGTATACAAGACAAAATATAGATCAGATGGCACCGTTGAAAGACATAAAGCTCGACTCGTGGCAAAAAGGTACACCCTACAAGAGTATCTTGATTACTTTGACACCTTTTCTCCGGTGGCAAAGATTGTAACTGTCAAGGTTCTTCTTGCACTTGTAGCCTGCCATAACTGGAATCTTACTCAGCTAGATGTGAATAACGCTTTCTTAAATGGTGATTTGTTTGAGGAGGTATACATGGACCTTCCTTCTGGCCATAATGTTCAATAGGGTGCCAAGCAGGAGGGAAAACTAGTATGTAAACTGCACAAGTCCATATATGGACTCAAACAGGCTAGCCGGCGATGGAATTTTAAATTCTCTCAAGCACTTGTTCAGTATGACTTTCTTCAGTTTAAGGCTGATTATTCTTTATTCACAAAAAGTTTAGGTAATGACTTTGTGGCATTACTAGTATATGTGGATGACATTGTCACCGCCCAAATTCACAGGTTATTGATCCTCTAAAATCATTTCTACATCACTTTTTAAGCTGAAAGATCTAGGATGCTTGAAGTATTTCTTGGGTATTGAAGTTGCCCGTTCCAAATCAGGAATAGTGATTTCTCAAAGGCACTACACCCTGCAGTTGTTAGAAGATGCAAGTTATTTGGATTGCAAGCCGGTTACTACTCCTATGAATCCAAAAACGTCTCTTAGCATACACGAAGGAGATTTATTGTCTGATGCAACATCTTACAGAAAGTTGGTTGGAAAATTGATCTATTTGACTATATCTAGGCCAGACACCACTTATGCAGTACACAAATTGAGCCAATTTCTGTCTCAACCTCGCCTGCCACATCTCAAGGCAGTGCATCATCTTCTGCGGTACTTGAGAAACAGACCTGGTTAAGGGTTATTCTTTCCAGCTTTCTCATCTTCTCCCATCAAGTTAAAAGCTTTTTCTAATACTGATTGGGGTTCGTGTGTTAACACCAGAATATCCACAACAGGATTCTGTATTTTTCTTGGAGATTCATTGGTTTCTTGGAAGGCAAAGAGACAAACCACAGTGTCTCGTTCATCTGCTGAAGCAAAATATCGAGCACTAGCTGCAACCATTAGTAAGCTTATTTGGATGGCTCAATTGTTGAAAGATTTCCAGTCATCTGCAAACTCACCAGCTGTGCTATTGTGTGACAATCAGGCCGCCATTCAGATTGCTAATAATCCTATCTTCCAAGAACGAACTAAACATATAGAAATAGACTGCCACTTCATTCGAGGCAAAATTACATCTGGAATTATGAAGCTTCTTCCAGTCAGATCAAGGCATCAGCTTGCTGTTGTCTTCACTAAGCCTCTTCAAGCTCCAGCCCTCATGTCATTCCTGTCCAAGATGTCTGTTAAAGACATTCACAGTACGTCTTGAGGGGGGAATGTTAGAATTGCTTTCAAACATTCAAAATGCTTCGAGATGATGCTGTAGCTTTAATTTTCTTCTAGTTTTTCATTTTATGCTTTCATGTAATTGTAATTCATTTCTGTTAGTAGTTAGTTAGATGGTTAGAATGTTAGTTAGTTAGTTAGTTTCAGCGCCAATTTCATTTGTTTATTTATATGGCTGTTGCAATCTTTTCGTTACAAGTTGAATTGAACTGAATTCTTTTCTTCTCCATTTTTCTCTGTCTAATCTGGTACTTAACTAGAGTCGAATGTTGAGTGTATTAAACCATTTTCCAAATTATACCCACTGAAATAAAGAATCTTATTCAGCAATCACACATATTTTAGGAGAGAAATCACACATAAGTCCGGTACGTCTCTGAAAAGAGAGAGAAAGAAAGCTCACTCGATATAAGTGCCTTCGGCCTGGTCTTGAACAAAATTTTGTGGCGAATAATTCCAATCACATCCAATTCCATCCGCAAAGAATTAACGTCTTTTTCGCCCATCTCTTCTTCATTTTGTAGTTTAATCTTCTTCAACACTAACATGGGCTTCTTCAGCTTCACTTTTGTTCCAGTAAGCTCATGGTATCCAACTGCAAACGTGTAACTTTCCTGAAAAAACCCACAAAAATCTTCTCAAATTCTCAATAAAGAAAAGGAACTCCAGTTAACAAAAAAAAGCAACCCATTAATGGGTTTACAGTGAAATCACAAAAATACCTGAGATTGGCGGCAGAGAATGCCGATTTTAAGGTTCTGGAGGCTGTTTTGAAAAGAGGGTTGTGCTTCAACCGTGCCTTGGAGTTCCACGATTGCCCATTCTGGGCAGTCGCCTTCTCCACAACTGCACTTCACCTGGATTTGCATTTCCTCCTTTTCTACCAACAATAGCAAGCTTAAAATTCGAAGACTTCTAGAGATTTGGTCTTGAAATTGAAGCAAAAGAGAGAGTAATTTGGATCGGAAAATGGTTTTGGCGGCAATTATATGTATTTCCCGCTCCTGTAAAACAATATCGTTTGATTTGACAATTCGTTTTACATTAGGTTAATTAAGTCATTGGTTAATCAAATTCAACTAATTAATCATAAGGATAAGATTTTTATGAGTAATGCTATTCATATGGGTTGAACCCAATTTATG
Organism: Fraxinus greggii; assembly: GCA_903798315.1. Classification (NCBI taxonomy): domain Eukaryota; kingdom Viridiplantae; phylum Streptophyta; class Magnoliopsida; order Lamiales; family Oleaceae; genus Fraxinus; species Fraxinus greggii. Next base: position 6,419 of record CAIGRK010060648.1, on the reverse strand, counting down.
TAGTAATTACTTGACATTAAATAATATATTCGTTGAAATACAAAATCATATGACCCATTTAACTTAATTGAGTCTATTATTTAATGTCATGTAATTGACACATAAAATAGGTTCAACCCTAGTAAAGATGAATAGCATTATTGTTTTTATATTGACAACAAAGTTTTGTCATTGCACTACATTTTAATTATAATAACCTCAACTTTTTTTCGCCTCATTTTTATTTTTAATTTTTAATTAATTTTATTTATAATTTATCTCAAATACGAAAGAAAAAAAATCTTTTTACTTTCTTTTAACAGAATTTTTGGGTGTAAATGTGCTAATTAATAAAAGATTGAAAATAAAATATGATGAAAAAAGTTTGAAACAAATATGAAAATGAGCAAACATGGAGGACATCTTAATTGTATTGCATTTAAGGGGTGAATACAATACCTTAATAATAATTATAAAATTAGTCAAGCTTAGGTTATAAAATTAGTCAAGCTTAGGTGACTTATTAAGTCCTGCTGTTTGATGAGGCTTAAAGTTTTATAGAACCTGTTACTTTTATTAATTTTTCAACCATACATTTCAACAATATTATCAAATTCCACTAAAAATCTCATTTTAATCACATATCTATGGAATCCGTAACATCTCATCATGCAAGCCTCCCACAGAAGCCTACTATGCCAAAAGTGAGAGAGCTCACTATACGTACAAAAACTCGAGGTTCTATTATTTTTTCTTTTTCCGTCTTTTGTGATGGTGATGGATTAGACGGGGAAGGGGAGAGTGGGTGTAAGAAAAAGAAATATACCATAAGGAAGAAGATAGCAAGCTAGTTATACTTTTGGACGAGTAATTATATACTACAACAGTAGAGAGGGTAATCAAATCAGCAGCTGCAGAAAGTCAGAAATACAGTTATGGACTAAAATTTCTTGTCACAGTACAACATTCACACACAGACCGCAAGCTGAAGTTTAGCTATCACCATACATTTCTTCAGTGAACTTCCAGTCCATGCAGTGGTGAAAACAGAAAACTTGAATCCACAAATTTCTTTCAGCTACCATATACTCTTGTGGCTTGTTTCATTATGCAAGGCTGTCCTGCACCATCAAAATTGCTAAATAAAAGATTCCAGTGGCAAAAATATCTAAACTGTACTTTTAAAGGCATGTTTGGCAGTGAAGATTGCAAAGTACTAGAATTGATTTGGGATATGATAAAAGAATTCCTGCTGCTGATGTGGTAGAGAACCGTAAGTATGGTTGCTGCAGAGAATCGTAAGTAACGTTCTCCTCCCACGTTAGCAGTGAGAAGTTTTTATCCTACCCACTGTGGGTAGGATCTCAGATCTGTGCACAGTACTATTATTAACCATTAAGGAAGAAATAAAAGTTATAATCATGTTCATTTTATTCTAGAGTCATGTTCAGTTACGTACCAAATATGAACCAGTAGTCTTATGCATGGCTTTCATGTTCTGTGAAATGGTTTATATAAAAGATTCAACTGGCAAGAGTCATCTAACCTGAAATTTGGCAGCACTAGGCCGTTATCTCTACTGGTTTCTGATGAGTCCAGTGGCTGGTGTGATGAATTCTGAACATGAGAATTATCAACCATGGGAACTTCACCAGTGAGAGTTCTAACTGCAAACTCAAAACATGGGTCTGCCCATACATCCCCGGGAGGCAAGTCTAAAGTGGAAACTGATATTGCACTAGACGATGGCACAGAAGACACTAAGCTGTCATTAAACTTGTTCACGTCTTCAATTGGTATTGCACCGGTAAGAGTTTTTATCGCAAATTCAATGCATGGATCCTTAAATAAATCGTTGAATGAGGTGTCAATAGGAATTTCTTGTTTCTCACCTCCTTTATAGTCATCCCCAGCATGCGGTTTTGGAGGAGAAAGATCTCTATGAGGCAAAATAGCAGAACCTTTCTGCTTATTGTCATCTGAATTTTCTCTTTTGAGCTTCTCAATTCCATTTGAAGAACTGTGATTACAAAATTTATTGGTGTCATTAACTTTTGTCACGCCTGAGAGTGAAGCTGCTGGTCGAGCTTCATTTTTGGTTTTTACTTCCACAAATCGATCAACTTCTATCTTAGCAAGTCGTTTTGAAGTTCTTCGAGGTAAGTCACCTAGCGTTTTGCTATTCAATCTTTTCCTCTTTTGTGGGTTTGTTCTGTTTTCATGCTGTTCCATTCTGTTTACCTGCAGTTGCACATCTGGAAGTTCCCTCATTACAGATTCATCTTGTTTTAATTTTTGCTCCAAGTTATTCGTCCCAGGCATATTATCATTGTTCATTTCAGCCCTTTCCAAACCTGCAGCAAGTTTAAATTTTAGATCACAAGGAAGTCTTGGTTCAATTATGCAGAACCAAACTACTAAATCAAATCCATTTCTCTACGAGGAAAAGCAACTTGCTTAAATTATAGCTTTCCATGCACAGAAAACTATTGAGCATATGTATGTCTGGTTTACTTGAAAATAAAGTGTGGCTTGTACTTCAAGAAACGGGGAAGTTGATATTACAAAAAGTCATCACAAAACAAGAAAGAGATTAATTCTTTCTTCATTTCCAAGCTTTGCTGGGCATTCGTTTGCATAATGTCCAGATTCATTGCAAAGCCAACACCTGCAATTTTTCTTCTTTTGTGGGCAGTATTTTTTCCTTTTTTCTTCTTGAACACATGCCATGGAATCAGTGAAGAAAACTACAGCTGTATTCAGTGACAACTACACATTCAAGGTGCAATTCTAGAACTTTGCACAGACCAGAATAGAACAAAATGTAAAGTTTGTAGCTAAGGACATGATCAACCTGACGTTAAGCTTGGATCCCCATTAGCATTTTTATCTACTTCATTGTCAGCTGATTTTATATTTTGCTTCACAGTGTCTTCATGTTGTTCCACTTTGTTTACTAATGATAGCTTATCTGATAAATCCCCGGCTACAGAATCATCTTTTACACTTTGTTGGTTATCATTGACTTTTGGTGGATTATTCTTCGTTGAAGCACCATCTGGACCTGTAGTGATTTCAAACTCAACTCACAAGGAACACAGTACTTCAAATAGGCAGAAAGTAAATGACACGCAACACAAACTATCATAGCCCCCGTTTGATTCGGATAAAAAACAAGATTAAAATCTAAGTCAAGTCAACAGTAATTGACAACTTTTCAACCACACATTTCATCAATTTTATCAAAATTTTACTAAAAATCTTATTTTTATCTAAACCAAATAAGGGCATAGTCAAATTTTCAGTTTCAAATAAAAAAACATAGGTAAAGATGCATCTCTTGCGTAAATTGTAACTGGCCATGACCTATGCTGCTCGGACTCTTCATTTTAGAGGAAACACACATGTCAGATACACAACAAGGATAAGGGTACGGGATCCTTCTCGGATTCTGTAAATCAGAAGTGGATCTTTTATATTGTGTTCGTTATTCCAAATTGTATTTAAAATGATTTCTAATATGTATTTCACATTTCTAGACTCAAATGAAATTCAAATGAAGTATAACAATTTGCAATTTAATATATTTACAGTTACATATATAATATATATACCAAAAAATTCATCTAAAATTATAAGTAATTAAATTTCTTAAGTTTATAAAACGTATTCACGTACCCATGTATGGATTTTGGATCTTTGTTAGCCATATATCCATATCCTAGACTTTAGAAGAAATAAAAGGATTCCACTCCTAGATATGTACCAGTATCTGACACCCACCCTGAGTCCAAGCAACTTAGGCCATAACATGCACTATTTTGCGGACACATCTCCAATTTCCTCGAATGTAATATGACTTGTATACCCCGTGACGAATAAAAATCCACCGTCTGCGTATGATGTCAACCAGAGGAGGAGACAGAAAACAGACTATCACCCATATAAAGACGTGAAGAAATTGGAAGTTCATCCAATGGCAGTCACATGTAAAGCCACAAGTTTGGAGCTTTACTTAGGCCTGAAATATGTTCAGGTAATGGAATGCAATATAATAAAATAATTATAGAATTTGAATTCAAGGACATGTTTTATACCTGAATTCAAGCTTTGATCCCCATTAACATTTTTTTCAACTTCATTGCCAGCAAATTTCTTATTCTGCCTCTTTCTATCTTCATGTTGTTCTTTTCCATTTATTAGCTGTAGCTTATCTATAAGGTCTCCAGCTACAGAATCATCTTCCACTTCTCTTGGCTTCAAATGTTTAACCCCTAACATGTTGGCATTATTCATTGTGGTGCCTTTGAAGCCTACAACAAGTTCCACTTAAGATTTCTAGAATGATTATAATTTGGTTCGTGCAAGAACATATCCATTGCTAAAAGCAACAGCTTTAATCAATGAACAACTATTTTGCATCTATACCCATCTCTTTTCATTGCACGTGGAAATATGACTTGTATACCATAGGAAAGTAGGTTTGATGTCCTATTTCGTGAGACCTTTGGAGAAAATTTAGTCCTATATGGTTTGTTTGGTTAGGTAGACTGCCAGTATTAGACAACTATAATGCACCGATACGAACACGTGTGTTTGACACACGCCGACACTCAATTTTTTTTAAAAAGTATTGACACGTCATCAAAATATTGATTAAATTTTTTAAAATTCTTCATTTTTATAATATAAATTTAATTTTATACTTATTATTGGTTTTCTTGTTGAAATCTTTTAAATATGGGTACTTATTTGTTATTTTACTTTGAGTTAAAAATATATAATAGTTTTATAAAGAAAGGAAAATAACCATGGTAGAATGTTCAAGGAGCGTCGGTATCCGACATGTATCAGAAACGGACACGCCATCCTAATTGAAGTGTCCTTGCAACACAGACAGTAATAGAAAAAAGAGAAAACAGTACAATGTTTTCCATTATATTGTCCACTACTGCGTAGCAAACATGCTCATCAGGTATTAGAATCAGACAAAGGGCATTACACGGAGCAAAAGTATGCTGTAGTAGAATGGAATGTTAGTAAAATTGCATCCAAGAATATGTTCTGCACCTGGCTTTGAGCATTGGTCTCCAGTCACGTATTTATCTTCTTTCTTGTCAGCCAATCTCTGTCGTTTAGCTCCAGAAGTTGACTATAAATGAACAGCAAACACAAAAAATAACGTTTCACTGCTTACAGGTCTGTATAGTTAACATGATAAGATTTACATCCGAAAAATGCTTGAACGTCAACTAGATCATATAAAGAGCAAAAAAAAGAGCCTGTGATGCACCAAGTTCTGAGAATGTTCAGTCAACAAATCATTCATTTTTCACGGTCGAAAATTGGAAAAATAAAGGAGGATTTTGGCTCATGGTTGCAAGGATATTTTCTTGCAAGTACACAATTCATAGAGATACAAATAAGCAGGCTACACTTCATCCTGATCGATTCAATGTTGAGAGGATCCTTAAGTGCAAATTACACAGGAAGAAATTAAAACAGTAATCTGTTATATAGTCAAAGCTCTAGTCACTTTGCAAGCCCCCTCTTATTATATGATTTCTTGTATCAATATTATGTACCAAACATTTTGTGGCATGTTAACTAATCATTTTATTAAGCAGAAGTGGATAAGTACTTTCATCAAAGAAAACAAGTTAAAATTATCAAAGGGAGGAAAGAAAGCAAAAAGAATCACTCAGCAAGCACACTAACAGATTGAGAATGATCTCCCGACTCTGCACTGATTGGGCCCTTGTCCTTTGGCTTGGACTCAACTTTTCGTGAACCTCTAGCTTCAAGGTAGCGAAAAACTTCTTGCATAGAGCGAAAATGACGTCCACTAACAGGATCAATGTANGTACCAAACATTTTGTGGCATGTTAACTAATCATTTTATTAAGCAGAAGTGGATAAGTACTTTCATCAAAGAAAACAAGTTAAAATTATCAAAGGGAGGAAAGAAAGCAAAAAGAATCACTCAGCAAGCACACTAACAGATTGAGAATGATCTCCCGACTCTGCACTGATTGGGCCCTTGTCCTTTGGCTTGGACTCAACTTTTCGTGAACCTCTAGCTTCAAGGTAGCGAAAAACTTCTTGCATAGAGCGAAAATGACGTCCACTAACAGGATCAATGTAGGACTGCAGAAATCACAGACCAACCAAATTTGTTCATATTTTCAGAGAAAATATGCAACTGGAGAAAAGAAAAGGAAAAATAGGTTTTAGATAATAATAGCATACATGAATTATGCAGCGAACTTATAGCATAGACACTTCAATTAGAGTAGCGTGTCCGTATCCGATACGTAGTCGATACCGACTCTTCTCGGACACTCTACCGTAATCATTTTTTTTTTTTATATTAGAAATATTATATATTGTTAATTCAAAATTATTAGTAAGTAACAAATAGGTACTCATGTTTAAAAGAT
>CAIGRK010060601.1:0-11051 GCA_903798315.1 Fraxinus greggii | reverse complement strand
GGTTTTAATCTCTCTTTGGATGGCGATTTGCAAGCGTGGAAAGGGCTGTTCCTGAGCCTAACGTTTTCAGCACTAGAAAGGGAAGTTGCACTCGGTTTTCTTGTTCTTTTCACTCTCGGTTTTACTATATTTTTGTTCTCTATGATTTCAGTTATGAAATGTTAAATGACATTGGTTGTAGACTCTGTAAATGCTATGTTGATTATGGAGCTGTTGAACTCTGATTTTCCCAACATTGTCCTTTGAATTGTAGAGTAATAGAACCAAATACATGGTCTTGATATTTCGCAACTCCTACGCTTCACAAATTGAAATAAGAATATCGTTCTTATTTTTCGCCAAAATGCAACTATAAGTAAATTCCATCAAGCACCACAAATAATGTCTACAAAATTTTTACAATACTTTTTGTAGTGCCTTCGACTTTGTACGGCCGCATTTTCTACTTATTGCTCAACTACATTTTTGTTGCATAGTAGATACACGAGAATCTCCAATATTAAAATTTTCGTAATAATAATAACAAAAGAACTAATAAGGAAGATTGTGTGGTTAAAAAGTAAGGAGAATTTTTGGGTTTATATGTAATATTATTTTATTGATAGAATGTGTGGATGAAATGAAGAAAGAGAAAAAAAAATCAGAAATGGAATGAGAAAAAAATGGATGTCAAACATGAGGTGATTGGACGAGAAAGTTGACTGCGCTTAAAACAATTCAATGATAAAATGTCACGTGACATCATGTCTAACTTTCTATTCATAGCATATATCTTCACTGAATGTCGGCATCTTATTTTTTCATGTAAGCCTATGATTAACTAAACACCAATCTCCACCAAATAAGATTAAGAATAATAATCAACAGTTATTTTACAAAGTCGCACAATTAAAGACTAGGGTTCTTCGGACAAGAGTTTCCAAAGAAAATTTCACGGGTTTTTATCTTTAATGCATCTGTATATCTAATGAAGTGTATAAAATGGTCCCTAAAGAATTGAACAATTTATCATGTCAGCAATTTTTTGAGAAGCCAATTACACCACGCAAGGTCTTAATCTTTTCAGCTCAATTTGCAATAGATTGAGTCAATTATTAGGGCTCGTTTGAGCCACATTATTATATAATGAGAATGAGAATGAAAAATATAACTGTTATTGAGCCCCAAACAAGATATAGAAATTCAAAATTGATGATTTGATGTGATGGATAACGATCAAATTTTTTATTTTTATGGATGAAAAATGAGAAACAAACAGGGGCTAAGATCAGATTGAGCCAATGAGCAATATATTCGAGAATCAAAATTTCATTTTATCTTGTTAGTTTTCAAGTTGCTTTATATTTTGACTCACGCTCATGACAATATTACAGGACACGATTGCCGAATCGCTTTATGATTTGATGCATGTTTATATATTCGTAATTTAACTAGATATAATTAAATTCATAAATAGGTATAAATTTGATTGACCTCGAGAGATATTATTAATTAAATTAGGATAATTTATTTTTAACCTAGGACAAGAATTGACAAGAACATAAAATTGATAATAAGTTCATGTCTCACAACGTGTAATTCATAAATCCTATTACTTTATCATGATTGAGTTTTAATCTATAAATGTTCACGTGTTATCAATTTAGATAACTTAGTGATTTGGATAGTTAACCTTTAAAACTGTCAAAAATATTTTGTGTGGGTGTGTTAAAGTTGATTGGAATGGAAGTATGGGTGATAATCAATTTTCTTCGTGAGACGATATAATTTTATTACTTGTTTACAATCCCTCTACTTGTAAATAAAATCATTAAAAGTTGCCATAAATTGTGCGGTTGGCTATGTACAAATTGCGTGTTAACGAGGGTAATTAGCAAAAATTCCATATCGTTTGCACTCATTGCGAAAATAGTCCCTATAGTTTCTAACTTGACATTGACACTCTCATTTCAAACATTTATTGCGGAGTTGATCCTTTCTGTCATATTTCATTAAATACTCCCTTGAAATATGGATAAATAGTGCAAAACGTCCATATCGTTTGCCTTCATAGCGCAAATCTTCCATATTTGACTTTGGGCCTTCATAGCACAAGTCATCCTCATCGTCTATTTTCTCGATTTAAACATTATAAAATGACTAATTTATCCTCGTCTTCGAATAAACAAATAAAAAAGAAAGAAATAATATATAAAAAAAATTCATCAAAGAAATAATATATAAAAAAAATTACATCTAGAGTTTCAATTTTTTTAAAATTACAAATGAGTTTCGAATAAAAATAATTTAAAATATTCTAACAAAAGAAAAGTATTTTTATCTTCCCAACCTACCAACGCCTTCACCTACACCTACGCCCATCCCTAACCTCATCTTCCTCCAAAATAATTAAAAAGAATTAAAAGTATAAAAGAAGTAAGAAAATCACTAAAAAAAATTTAAAAAAAATGGTACTTATTCTTCATCCAAGTTTCTTCGTAAACAAAATCAGAACAAAATTCAAAAAATGACATGATGGGTATATATACGTGTATGTAATCAGTAATGAGAACATAGAAACAAAAATTTGCTGAAAATAGTTAAATCCCTTAAAAAAACTTCTATAATTTTGTTGAAAACAAAAAGATATTGGGAAGATAAAATATTTCCCTTTGTTAGAATGTTCTAAATTGTTTTTTGTGAACTGGTTTGTACTTTTTTAAAAAATGGGAACTTTAGTTGCAATTTTTTATATTATTTATTTCTTTTTTTACTTAATTGTTTAAAGAAGAAGTCACTTTACAATGTTTTAATAGAGAAAATAAACAGTAATGACCTTTTGAGTAAGAAAATGTCAATCTGAATGTCCAAATGTCAAATTGATGGCGGTGATGGTGGCGAAACCGGTTCGTTGTTGGAAATTGTAGTTGTGGTGGTGGCTGAAAATGGTGGTGAATGTGGAGTGTTGGCTGTGAGGTTACGATTGTTGTGGTGTGTTGTGTTGGGTGGTAGATTTGGTGGTCGAGGTGAGGTGAGGTGTGGTCGTGTTGATGGCGGTACGGTGGTTGTGGAGTGTTGGGTGGTTGATTTGGTGGTTGCGGTGAGGTGTCGTCGCGGTGATGGAGGTGATGGTGGTCGTGGCGGATCTGTTGGTCGCAGTGATGGTGGCGGGATCTGGTTTGGATCTTATTTACTGTTGGAAATGGTAGTTGTGGTGGTGGCTGAAAATGGTGAAGGCTGCGACGATGGCAATGGTGGAGGCCGTGACGACGATGTGAGGTGATTGCGGCTTGTGGAGTGTTGGCTGTTTTGGATCTGATTTGATATTGGCAGTGCTGGTTAGGCTGCGGTAGTTGTGATGGTGGCGACAACGGTGATCGTGGGTGAGATGAGATGGGGTGAGGGAGTTTGTGATCAATTATTTGGTTTTTTGTGACCAATAATTGGTTAATTTGTGACAAATAAATAGTATGTGACCTAAAAATTATAGTTATGACTCACAATTTATTAGGATCCGTAATCGAGACATAACCCGTGACTTCGTTAATTTGTGACCGATAATTTGATAATTTGTGATCGTGTGATAAGATGTGACTTATAAAATTAATTAAATGTGACGATAAATAAATTGTGACCAATAAAAATTTTGATTTGTGATTGAAAAATAATTTGTGATCAATTAATTTGATAGTTGTGACCATATTGCATAGAACTGTGACCAATTAATTCATTGTTAAGGTCATGGTTCACTGGTCACATGTTTAAGTTCACAAGTCATAGTCATTTGTATCGGTCACAAATAAATATAAACGGGTCACAAATCAATATGATCAATTAATTTGTAGTTGTGACCACATTGTATAGAACTGTGACCAATTAATTCGTCGTTAAGGTCACAGTTCATTGGTCGAAAGTTTGAATTCACAGGTCTCAGTCATTTTTTATAGATGACAAATCAATATAAACGGATCACAAATCAATATTAACAGGTTATATTTTATGTTACTAGTCACAAGTAACAAATCAGAAGGTCAAAAATCATAGTTGCCGGAGCCTGAACAATTGCCGGAATCGGAGCAGTCGCTGAAATAAAGTGGCGACTGGAACTGTCGCTGGAGCAATCGCCGGACTAGAGTGGCGACTAGAACGGTAGTCGAAATTGTCCTTGGAGCGGTAGGGGTGATGAAGATGGTGTGGGTTAATTATATTAAATAGAATTAAATATTTAATCATTTATTATTTTATAAATAAAAATTAAAAATTTTGATTTTTGACATTTGAAACTCGTTTTCTTATTTTTGAAATAACGTATACTTATTTTCTGATATATAAATTTTTTTCTAAAATATTTTGTACGTAAATTCAAATTTTTTTTGTACTTTCTAACTATTTATTTTTTCAAAAAATCACTATTTAAAACTTATCTTTTCCAAACAAATACATCAATCCAGGCTCAGAAACTCGAAGTGAAACTGTCAACGTTACAGCGTCCTAAAAAGTAGTACACCGTGCTCAGAAAGTTGTACACGCCTTGATATAGGCACGTTAGATTTAGTAGACCAGCGTAGACTTCACTTCTACTCCCCCTCACAAATCTTCAATCTCCCCACGCCCAACATATACTACCAACCCCACCGCTGACCGCCGCAGCAGAAACCAACCACAGAGACGGCGGAGGAGCTATGTTCAGGGACGTGTCGGCATGCAATACATACAACTACGGTGACGCCCTCTACTGGGACGCCCGTTACATTCAAGATGCCAACTCTGGTTCCTTTGATTGGTACCAGCGCTATTCTGCGCTCCGCCCATTTCTTCGTAAATACATCTCACCTACTTCTCGTGTTCTCATGGTGGGCTGCGGCAATGCTGGTATTTTTTCAGTTTTACCCCGACTCTGCCTCCTTTACAAATTCAGTGTTCGGAAAAACTTGAGTACTACGTAGATATTGAGTTTTGCATTATTATGAAAAAAATCTTCCCAGCAGCTTTTGTCAATTGAAAATGGCCTATGTTTGAAGCTTTTTCGTTTCCTTTTCTGTTTGACATGATGAACTAATTTTGTGAAAAGGAAAGAGATTTTGAGGAAAGGTTTAATTGAAGAATTGGGACAACTCTGCTGAATTTTCTGGTGACCCAAACGTTTTGTTAATTACAATTCAGTGAATTCTTGCCTCTTTTGGGTTTTGGATTTAAATTTTCTGATAAGGAAAGCTACAGAAATAAAGAACTTTTCCGTTTCTACTAGAATTTGTGTCTAACCCGGAGATTGCTTATATTATCTCATACATTTCATATTCATTACTTACCATTATTGGTGCTATAACAGCTTCTTTATCTTCTTCGCTCTTGTTGTAGATCCAGCCATTTGTCATGAATCTTGTGTTCTATATGTATAGCCATATAGGAATGACTTGCAATTTGGTTTTTAAGACATTGCTGATGGGATAGATGAGTTGCTTTACAGTTATATCAGAGGACATGGTTAAGGATGGTTTTGAAGATATTATGAACATCGACATATCGTCAGTGGCTATTGACGTGATGAGAAAGAAGTATGAGAATGTCCCTCAGTTAAAATGTATCCTTATAAGGATTTGTGTAAGTTGTTCAAGTTTTTTTTTATCATTTGCCAATTTTTTTGTCTTCTTGATGCTGGTCCATTTGTCAGGATTCAGGAAACGTCAAATTCTTTTGTATATTCAGCTTTTAGAAATGTTTTTCTGTTTTCCTTTTTTCGTGAGAATAGAGACATAAAATACGGTAAACCAACCTTTTGACCATATTGCATAATATGATTTTTGTTTCTTTAACACACATGTCGGTGCTAGAAAAGCTCCAGTTCAATTATTGAATCCTCGTCAAAATCATATTTGCATGTTTTCATTGAGAGTCCAAACAGGTCTTTTTTTTTTAATATTCTTTTCCAGTTCCAAATGCCCGAATCAATTATTTTATTGAAACCTTTCCTTATGCAATTCAAAAGACATGCAAATGGATGTTAAAGATATGAGTTTCTTTCCTGATGAATCATTTGATAGTGTCATAGACAAAGGTAAGTGGCTGCCCTATTTAGATTCTTTGTAATATGAAATTTTGTGTAGTGTAATATAAAGAGACAATAAATATTTTGCCTCTGATGTTTTGCATCGACCTGCTACTTTGAATAATAGGGACTCTTGATTCATTGATGGTGAGTTATATTTTACTTTGCCTCCTTGTTAGATTTCCTTCTTTAATGTGTTCTAATTCCTGTTCTTCTTTGCTCCTTTTTTCTTATATGCTCATGGATTTAAAGTGTGGCACTAGTGCTCCCATTAATGCCGCTCAAATGTTGGGGGAAGTGAGCAGGTTCAGGCACAGTAACTTTTTATAGTTGTTAATATTTTTTAATTTGTTATGGAATTGTGCTGAGCTGTATTTTCTGTTTTTGTTTAGAATCTACTTTTTTGCATATATTTGCTGTTTTCAAATGACATAGGATGATAATTTTTCACTTGTAGGCTTCTTAAACCTGGAGGAGTTTATATGCTGGTAAGTTTATGCACAAAAATGTTCTCTTGCACATCTTCACAATTCTTGTAAGCCGAAAAAAAAAATTTCTTGTCTTCTTGGCTGTTTGCAGATAACATATGGTGATCCTACTGTGCGGATGCCCCATATAAATCGACCAGTTTACAATTGGAAAATTGAATTATATATTATACGTAAGTGCTCTGTGCTTGACGTGGAAGCTCCTTCTGTTGTGTTTTAGAATTCAAGATATTTTGGATTTTCTCCCATTAATAATGGTATTTTACATTTTCTATATCACTCATCTGTGCATATGAAGCGCTTGCTTGGATTGAGTTTATGTTGTGATAGGAGTATGTGAAAAATTAGAGGTAGACACTGGGATATACAGAGTCTGCATGTTAGTCTGTTCATTATGTCCTAATCCAACTCCCTTAGTGTGGTTTCCCCTCTTAATGATGGTATGATGCCCTTCGAATCTAAATCACGCTTCTTAGTAACTAGACCTTTTTCAATTCTTAATGTTATTCAGTAAATATCTCAACAAATGTTTTTATGAACTTATTCTATCTTGTGTATTGATTCCAAATAATTTTTATTTAGTTTCCACGGCGTTCTTTTTTTGACTAATTGCCACTTGGCGCATAACATTTATTCACAACCTATCAGTAAAAAAATATAGTCATTGAAAATTTGAAGAAATATTGAAGAATCAATATTGAAGAATCTTTATTAACTATTTATCAACTAATGTTAATTTTTTCTGGTTACAAAAACCTTGGAATAGAGCATATCACCTGAATTTTGCAATGCACCAACTAATAATGATCTTTCCGTGTCTCCAAAGGCTATCATCAACAAGAATGGTCTTCAGAACAGAAAATAAGATAAAAAACTGCTAGTTTCTTCTGTGCTTTACGTCGCCACACCACTTTCCCGGTGAAGCATTATCTCCTGCTTTAAAAGCGCATGAAGTCTGAGAACTTCCAATTTTCTGCACCGAGTTTTATACAAAGGCTAATGTGTTTTGCCTGCACAAGGTGAGCCTCGAGATGCTTTAAATCAGGAGCCTCAACATATACCGCTAAAATAATTCAAAAAATTACATAAATACAAATATACTGGTAATTAACCAATGACCATTAAAAAAACCCATAATTAAACATTGCAACAAAATTAGAAGTCTATCTTGCAATTAGAGACATAAACTGGATCGATAAATGAGCAAATAATGAATTATAATGTAGTAATCACATAACAAGACCATTAATCCCCAACTAGAAATAAAAGTCCAAAACAAATAACCAGCTATTGAATAATTTTTATTTCCTCGACTTTAAAGAAAAGAATACCCAGAGAGAGAGAGAGAGAGAGAGAGAGAGAGAGAGAGAGAATACAAAGACAATAACGTAAAAAATATAAAAGAAAGAGAAGAATGGAATTAAGTGTCGAAACTAGTTATCTGCCACTAAAGAGTTGAAACTTCTTGTTCTTTTTATTTTTTCTGAGGGTGGATTACTGTACTCCATTTCTAGGTGTCCAGGGCACATCTGGTGCTTCACTCATTTTCTCTTCAATCTCCAAATCCTTTTCTAGTTTTTAGGATTGAGTTGTCTTTAAAACAGCCCAAAAAGCCAAAATGGCAAAGGTAGATAAAAAGAACCCACGAAAGGGAAGATTTAGGAGGGCACACCTCAGCTGCCTAAGGCTTATTTATCCAAGGAAAATTTTAAGGCTCTTAACGATAGCTTAATATTCTAAGGTAAAAAACAATATGGAGGATTCAAGAAATCTTCAGTGCTAACTGACTAATTTGTCCTTCCCCAAAGAACTGATAAATTTATGATGTTGCAATATTAATGACAGTGAAAATTTTGTTTAACCAAACATAAAAAACAGAGTACCAAGTACCTAACCTTATTTCATTTATTTGTTTATGTATTCATCGTTTCTCATTTGACGTGAACAATGGTTTGACTGACACTACAGTTCTGAGTAATTGCAACTAGGAAGAAAGACTAAGAAAAGCAATCTGAATCAAATCCTGAGCGTGTGTTATTTAAGTAAAAATGCTAACCTGACATACAAAAGGAGCAAGAAATATCAGTTTGAATTGCTGGTTTTTTTGTCAGTTTGAAGGAAATCCTATGACCAAATGGAATAAAAACCAAAATGACAAGACAATGGAAAATATATAATGCATATGTATCCTTGTGTCCCTCCAAAGTTCTAGTTCTGATGAAACTACAAATTCGAGAATGAAATTCAAGCAACCATAACCATATTATCTTATGTGCGCCTGCTTTTTTGTGTACGATTAAAGGCGTATAAGTGTGCACAGATACATGGGCATAAAGGTGTATACATGCACATAGATAGAGAGATAAGTTCTGGGGGAGGGCGACATGAATGGGCAATAAGTAAATGTAGAGGTAGAAGCATGCTCCATATGGACATGTAATTTGATGAAGAGGTGATTCTATTTATAGTATACACCACCTAGGTTGAGCAGCGAGTATATGCAGGCACTTTGTACTGTTTGTTTTGCTGAGCAGAGAGATTTATATGCAGGCACTTTATACTGCGTGTTTTGCTGACAGTATAAATATTCTTGCTATAATATGCATAGGCAACCTGCTCACATGTTGCTGAGGAAACAAGATGGCTTCAAATTCAACTTAGTCTAGTAGAAAGATCAACTTGAGATCCATGGAGTTAAAGGCATGTACATATGCATTCATGCTTATGTAATTATTCACTGACTATTCATCCACATTGCGTTATGTACATTTAACTTTAAACAAACAGAAGATCAACATTAACAAGCAAGAGAACAAACATGTACAGAATCAACCTAAAAGATTCCTGTTGATGTCTTATTTTGCGGGGGAGAGAAAGTAGAGCACATATGTCTTATGATGTAGGGATCAAAGGGAAGGAAGTTGGACATAAATACGTCTGCTTGAAGGTTTAGTTGGAAGGAGGAAAATGATCTTTCCTTGTTAAGAAGAGAAGAGATGGATATTGATGTCATTACAGCAACTGTATGAGGCAAGATTTAGATGAAGGCAATATTAGGAGAGTTATTGGCGTTGTTCAAGACTGTAGAGTATTCTTGAAACTGTAGGAGTAACTTTACGATTATGGAAGATTTTTCCTTGTTTTCAGTACTGCCGTCACTTGATGCTCTAACTTATTAATTATTTTACAACGAGATTTGAGAAAGAATGTTTATGAATGATTAGGAAAAAGTTATGCTATTGTTCTGAAAGAGAAAGAAGCAAAGATATTGAAGTAGAGGGCTATTTCAATTTGATTGGACAAATATGAAACAAAGTCAACTTAAACAAAAATTTGGGACCTTTTTGCCCCCCACCAATGAAGAACTTAAAAATGAGTAGAGCATAAATGGTTGATTTGTCTAAAGAAGCTCGTGCCATTTGTCAATCAACAAAGGGTTCTTCAGAAAATTAGTATAATTTGTAGATCTGAAGTCCTAAGACCGTAAGATGTCTAGAAATGTCCTTTGTCTACCTAGTTGCATTGTTGTTTAATTTCCTATAATTTATAAACAGTTGTCTATGATTAGGCGTCTTGTAACTTAGCGAATTGGAAATTATATCGAGCATAGTTCCTACCCCCAGTAAAGATGATATTCTCCTCTCTCTTTTTTCTTGTATTTTTACTCTTCCTGCTTCGTTTTAGTTCTTTTGCTTCCTAGAATACTATTCTGACTGATGAATCACTGGACAAAAAAATAATAACCCGCCAGCGTTTCTAAAAGCTACTATTATGTGCTTAGTTCGTCAACCTTGCTTTTCCCCTTGATCTCAAAATTCTGCAACTTCTATCCATCTTTTACCCATCCTTAGATCCTTTGATTTCGGGATTTTTTGGTGAAAGGGGAAATGGCTGTAAGCTCGTAATTGAACTGCTCCTTTTTTATGCCAGTTTGGCTTTTTGATAGAATCTGGAACGAAGTCCACCGTTTCAACTAAATGGAATGACATCCAGACAATCTTGCTCTACTTTTCTACTTTAGAATTCTTGAATCTGGCTTTAGATTTTTATATTTTGGCAACATATTATAGGAGGGCATTCAGCTAGCACAAAATAAAATCTTAGTCTGAAGTTCAGTGATTGGGCTACTTTTAGCTTATTTTCTTTCCAATAATTGTTTCATGTTAATTTTGTGGTATGCTTCAACCTTAGCTGATTCTCTGTGGCTGGAGTATTTTCAGTGGTGAGTTTGAAATTGTAAGTGTTGCTGGACCTCGCTCAAGGCAAGTTCCCTTTTGTGGACTGATCTTATGAAATGAAGGATTCACTAACATGATTAATTGGTGCCCTTTCCCTGGAAGTAACGAGTGTTACCCTTTTACCGGGAAATGGTTCTTATATGGTATGTTTTCTGCCGTACTTTGACCAGAGAGCTGAGTTCTTTCAACATGGTTTTCTTAAGTGCTCCGCTATACTCTACTCATTCACCTACATAAACGTACAGTCAAGTCACTATGAGGATTGCCCTCCTATTTGAAGTTTCAACCTTGTTGACTATG
>CAIGRK010060551.1:0-18841 GCA_903798315.1 Fraxinus greggii | reverse complement strand
TCTTTTATTTATGTAGGATACAAGCATTTCAAGAGTTTAGTTATTGTGATGGTATATTTGAATTTCTTTGAGTTTTTCTTTTCTTTTTAAAGAGACTGATTTCTTTATATGCTTTTGTCTTGGTCGTATACAACCATTTTGGTTAATGTCCGATTGATGTTTTGAAAATAGTTGAATTCATACATTTGTCGTATTATATTTGTAGTTTCATGCGAACAGAATATCTAAATTTCACTTCTTTTGTTAACGTGCAGTGTAGTATTATGACCACGTATATTTTAATATCTTTGTATTCATTTTTTTTGTGAATTTTTTTTTGTTAATTGTGGTTTGTTATGAATATATCTAATGCACGCACTCATCTGCTAGAGACGTGCATTTTATCTTGTGATTAGTTTAATCTTTATACAAAGGGACAAGTAGTATGATGTTAATGACGTTTGTATATTGCTCTTTCGTAGAATCATTTGATTATTTAGATGATAATTGTTTCGATTGTACATAATCAAATAATCGATTCTTTTTTGTGTAAATCTGAACGAGGTTGAACCAAATGGAAAAAAATGATCCAAGCAATGACTTAAAAAAGGTTTTCATTTCTTAATCTATGACCATTCTTCTAAACTTTAATCAACTAACGTGCAACGCACGTTCGTCACACTAGTATTCTTCAAAATCTTAAATACTAGAATTACTTGAACTCTAAACATATTTTTCAAAATTTCGATGAAAAGATATTGTTCAAAATCATAAATACTACAATTATTTCATAATCAATTTCTGCAATTTGATTATCGCGCTCAATTTTTGCAATTAGATTGTTCAAAATCATAAATACTACAATTATTTTATAAATACTACAATTATCGCGCTCTGTTATTTTAACTCGAAAAATTCTATTACCTCTTATAGATGAAAAGATATCATTATTAACCTATTCCCCCTCAACAAAACTTTCAACACTCCAAGATTGTGCGTTTCTAGCACCGCTTGCTAATAAGAATAGAGGAAGACCAAAGGAGGAGGCACAAGCTTGGAGTAAATAGTTTGCGACTCCACGAAAAGTTTGTTTTGATTTATCTTAATATCAAAATCCTACATATTGTTGTATATAATTTCGGGGTTAGGGTGATTTGAGCTAATTTGATAATTTTTTGGGCTCAATATTTATATATATATAATTTTTTAAGTTATAAAAATGAATTCGACTTTGCTAGGTTAATTTTAACAAAATTTTTAACACAATACGTGTACATATTGACATTTAAGCGTGTGTAATGGGTTGACAGCATTATCACACACATTTTCCATACACGGGACGTTTCAAAAATGTCCCGATCATATGTCTGGTGGTACATAGGAAGCATATGTGTTGCATTTTAGAACTCTCTTTTTGGCCTAAAGGTAATGCATGGATCATGGCCGGTGACCGACCTTCCCACCACGAATATTCATTCTCCTCGGACCTTCTTCATTAATAAATGTTTTTTTTTTTTTTTAACTAATTTAGTGCAGGAATGTAATCTCCAAAAACCCACCAATGAATTATCACCGTAAAAAGCGTATCCATTCAAGAACTTTCCATTTTTATTTTTTTTATTTTTTTCAAATTTTGACCTTTATGTTTTTTTCATTTATAAAGTCTTTAAACCTCAAATCTGACGGTAAATTACAAGATTAATCAAGCAGACTCATTATAAATTCATATTTTGTCCAATTTTTTCGATTAATTTTTCCCGAAAAAGCTGACAGAATTAATTAAGCAGATATTAATTAATCATCATACATTAAGCATATATTAATTAGTGCTTGTTCGATACAGAGTAAAAATCAATTAAAATTAAAAATATAATCGTAATTGGATCTCATTCGTCTAATAAAAATCAATAATAACGACTGACTTTTTAATTTTAATTCGATTTTAATCTCTATCAAACAAGCCCTTAATATTCTGCCAAAAGAATTCAATTAATTTTTTTTATTTTTTTCAATTGAATCTTTACAGTTCATTTGTGATTACTCTGTTAGTGAGTGGCACGCCTGACAGGCAACTCACCATCATTCCCTCCACACATACACACACTTTCCTCTCCTTCTTTCTCTCCCCCTCACTCGCTCACTCACATATAAGAAAAAATAATTCTCACTGTATCAAAATTTTCCGTTTTTTCCTTCATTCTTCAGAACCCACCTTCTAAAATCCATTTTTTTTTTTTTATAAACAAATTTTGTCAAATAAAAGATTAGTTTTGTGATTAGATTGAATTCAGTTGAGTTTGGTTCCCAATTAATTTCATCGAGAAAGGTAATTTGCGTGCTAAAAATCTACCACCTTTCTCTTCTTCTGTTTTTTCTCTATTTGCTTTGTAATTCTCATGTTTGTGATGGATACTTGTGTTGGGGTGTGTGCGATGTTATGTGCGTTTATTGCGAACGGATTCCTATGTTCCGGGATAATTAATTTAATTTGAATGTATGTTGCTTTGCATATTATAACTTTGTAATTCCTATGCACTTTTGTAATTCTTGCATCTGGGGACCAGGGAATTCTTTCTTTTCTATGAATTTGGGATTTAGAATTTCAAAATCACTGAATTGAATGAAAGGAAAAAAAAAAAAATTTGCGAGCTGAGTGAATCGGCCTATTTATTAGATTGCGGATGAGGCATAATTTTGTAGCCAATGGGTGTTGTCTATCAAAAGAAAACAAGTTTAATACTCTAGCCCCTGTTTTCAGGATTCCATTTCGATCCAAACCTGAAACCCGCATCTTTCTTTCTATACTTAATGAGTTTGACCTTTTTAGGATGACTGAGATAAAATAAAAAAATCTAACCTGTTTGTGATAATAGCCCTACAGGACTCCCCAGCCTTTTGGCCTTCCCTTTCGTCAAGTATGTAAAGTAAGCATACAAATCACTTTGCCTTGGACTCCCTTGGAAGAAAGCAAAGGAGACAGAATTGAAAAAGGAAAGGGACAACGGCGGTCTTGCTTGGCGCAAAGGCTGTTAGTCGAGAGGTGTGATAAAGGCTGTTGTCCCCTTTTCTTTGCTTTGACATGGAATACCAGGCTGTCTTGATGGCGTATAATCTCCTGTTGTCAGATCTTTGACAGAATCCCCTGCATATTCATAGGTTGCTAGAATGGCTTCTGCAATTGAAGAAGATATTGGCTGGTGGAAATAACACGATGAATATAATTTTGCTTTATGTCAGTTGATTTACAACTCTGTCTCCTGATTTTCGGTTTACTTAAAAACTTTTTCTCCCAACCCACTTCCCGTCTTCGGGGAGGAGTTGGAAGAAATTGTTTGTTGCAAAAGGTGAAATGTGATTTCCTTGCATCTATTTTATTTACAAATGTAAAGCTATTGAGTTGAGTTTGTTTTTGGGATTACTATAAGAAATTTGTGATTTTAAATGGTTCATTCAGCCCTAAAGTGAAGTTTGTACCAGCTTATTGCACGTTCGCTGCACAGAGGGGCACTATAGTGAGCACATAATTAGCACGTTTTGAAAGAACCAAGTCGGGAATAATGTTCCATCCAAATTGACATGAAAGCATGACAAATAGAGGGAAGCTAAAATCTTGATAGATTGAGAACATTACATGGGATAGGGGAATGCATTGCGACGAGACAGCCGTGCAAGACAATGTCAGAACAACTTGAAGCATGGAGAATGATTTTGAAGGTGCAATTTATTTGGTCTTACAAATGATATGGGCTCAGATGGTGTTCTTTCAGAAGTTTATTAGTTGTTCTCATGAGTGGGATATCACAAATTCTGTTTTTGTGGTCTCTTTAAGGGTAAATAATACGCTAATTCTCCAAATGAAAGAGTTAGCCTTGCATATATCTGTTAGTAGGACACAGTGATTACGATTAAGCTTTAGGCAGGAGATTTTTCTCTTTAGCATCCATGGAGCTTTAGGCTGGAGCTTTTTTTGCTTTCTAACATTGGGAATTACAACTATGTTCAAGTCAAGAATCCTAAGCATTCTCTCTTTGCTGAGCAATGTTGAGAAGTATTAAGAGACAGTTACTGAGACACCCTGAAGTGGTTGATTGTTAGTTTGGTACACAGGCACTCCCTCTCTAAGAATTACAGATACACTTTGTTTTCACAACTTGTTCTTCCTTTTAACGATTTAAACCCCTTTTTTTCCTTTCTCTACAAGGTCTCGGACATTTTTTATGGTAAATGCTTTGACAACAGTAAACAGGGAATATTCTTTTCACAAATCTCGGGAGCATCTCTAATCTTTGAAAAGATTAGAGGGTACTTATGTAACTGTCTTTAATATTAAATTTTTGCTTATCGCAGGCATTTCACACTAGATCAGCATGATATCTTACTGAACTGCAAGCCTCGATATTATTCTTGTTTCTGTTTTCAATTTTTTTTTTTAATTATATTTCTTTGTTCTTGTTTATATTTGTGTTTTACTTAGGCTTCTCGGTTTATAAGTTCATCACTCTTTGAGTGACATCCCATGTTAGTTAAGGAGACAATGTATTGTCTCCAACATATTTGATGCTTGATCTGTTTAGCATTATAAATGTTCCTTTCCTATGGTTGTTTTTTTCTTCTTTCTGTTTTTTCGTAATCATCTAATGACCATTGTAGATTTTTGCAGTCTTGTTTTTAGGTAAAAGTTGAATATAGGCAACTTTGAAGTTATCAGGCAAAAAGTATGTCTGTCTCAATGAGAGATTTGGATCCAGCTTTCCATGGGGCAGGACAGAAGGCGTATCCTTATGAATTTTTCTTAGATTTAAAATAATGCCTGTTAGGAGTAAATTTCCAATTGCAAAAAGTAACCAATAGCAACTGCATGTGTTGCTAATGTTACTGCAGTTACATTTGCCATTTTCATGAATGTGTATATATTCTTAAAGAAAGTTGTTCTTTAAGCTCCTTGACTTTGCATAGTGGTATTGAGATATGGCGGATTGAAAATTTCAAATCGGTCCCAGTCCCAAAGTCTTCACATGGCAAATTTTTTAGAGGCGATTCCTACGTGATGCTTAAGGTGGTTTTATCATGGTGACTTTTTTGCATTCTAACAATTAACCTTTTGTACGTCGTTGTAGTGACGAAGATGGAACTGGAAAAGTTAATTTTAGACTTCAAGTAACATCTCATTATGTCATCCTGCATTTCTTTGTTTGTGTTGCTTATTTTATCTGTTTTTTTCTTTTTTATTGTAGTAATTTTCAGCTGACCCATGCCCTAGTATTATAAGCTACTTAATTTCTATTCAGAATTTATAATTGCACCCATATTCATTCTGGATCTCTGTTTGTGTTGCTTCTTGTCAAATTATATTTTTGTTGTCTTTAAGAATTTTCAGCTGCTGTGGCGAAAAAGGATTCATGCAACCAACCCCTAAAATATGTGAATAAGACTTAGTTAGTTGCTGTTGCAGCGCTGAATTAATGTAGCCTATAACTATGCTTGTAATAATTTACATTTAACAAATTGTTCTCTGTACAGCCAATCCAGAAGGCACTAAAAGTTGTGGTTCAGTGTGAAGCGTCATGTTGGATTTTTATCCTAACCATGATGATACATTGAATTAGAAGTCTATTGGGGAACAATTCTGCCCCAATCGGATAGCAGCTATCCTAGCATATTGATTCAAGGAGATGTAAGAGCATGCTTATGTCTGTGGAAGGGGGGATGAGTTATGTATGCAAATCACATGCGAAGTTGTCCCTTGTATAGTAGCCAATTTCAAAGTTTTCTGTGATCCATTATTTATATTTGTATTTTGAATCAACTAATTTTCATACAATAAGGTTCAGAATTCGTTTATTACCTGAAAAAATAAAAGGGGATAAGAATAACTCATTATATTTGATTAGGGTGAAATCTGGTTCGTCCCCAGGCATACGTAGTTAGTTAGGCATGAGAGAACTATCTCAACAGATGTGAGACTTCGGCACATATTTTTAATCACTCTATATATACAGTGAACTAATGTGGGATCCCAAATATATGATATATCCCAATTCTGCTTCTATCTAAGCAAAGTCAAAACCAAAATTTTTTGGGCACAAGTTTTCTGGCCAGTGCTCAGTCCATTGTCTTTAGCATTGTTGAACATTGACCAGAGGACTTTTCCTTTGTTGAATGTTTGAATTGAAGACTCAGTCTCATTTTATTTGCTGTGAAATGTTGGACCTATTTATTTCAGTGAAACTACTATTCTTCTTTTTGCAGACCACTGCCCTGAAAAGTGGTGCCCTGCATCATGATATACATTATTGGCTTGGAAAAGATACTAGTCAAGTAAGTTCTCCCCTCACCCCCACCCAAAATTTATCAATATAGAATTTGTACACATTATTACTTGATTTCGAAATGCTGCTGTATGTAGGATGAAGCTGGCACTGCAGCCATCAAGACTATTGAATTAGATGCAGCTCTTGGGGGACGAGCTGTTCAATACCGTGAAGTACAAGGGCACGAAACGGAGAAGTTCCTTTCCTATTTTAAGCCATGTATAATACCTCAAGAAGGTGGAGTTGCTTCAGGCTTCAAACATGTGGAGGCTGAAGAGCATAAAACCCGCTTGTATGTATGCAAAGGAAAACATGTTGTTCATGTGAAAGAGGTAAGTTTTATGTTCTTCTCACTCTTCCTGTAGACGGTTCATCATAAAAATCTTTTTACTAAAAACTTATATCTTGTACAGGTGTCTTTTACTCGATCTTCGCTCAATCATGATGACATCTTTATTCTCGATACAAAGTCTAAAATTTTTCAGTTCAATGGCTCCAACTCATGTATTCAAGAGAGAGCTAAAGCACTCGAAGTTGTTCAGTACATTAAAGATACATATCATGATGGAAAATGTGAAGTAGCAGCCATTGGTAAGCACACTGCTAATTGAGTCTTTAGAGGTTAATTCTTAAATAGCCATTGCATTATAGCGTCTTTCTCTCTACTGCAGAGGATGGAAAATTAATGGCTGATGCTGATACTGGTGAGTTTTGGGGTTTGTTTGGTGGTTTTGCTCCACTTCCAAGGAAAACAACTGATGATCCTAGGAGCACTGATGATGTTCCTACTAAGCTTTTCTGGTAATTAATTTCTGCCATTCATATTGCTTTGTCGGGTCTCTTGCGTAGAACTCATATTCATTATAAGATGATTTGTTTACAATATTTGTTAATTGATTAGTTATATACTTCATGCTTTATTGCATTCGAAGATGTTTAGGGTGTGTTTGGTTCACTATTTTCAGTTTTGCAAAACGTTAAAAACGTGTTTGGTCTGTTATTTTTGAAAATAAATTTTCGAAAACGAGGTCAAATTTATAACAGAACACTTAAAACATAGTGAAAATTCTTAAAAGACTTAAAATATGGAAAACAAGCATTTAAGTAAAATTTTATTTAAATACATTTTAAAAAATAAAAATAGAATATTCTAAATCTTAAAATTTTAATTTTTTTTTGGAAAAAATGTAAAATTCTGAAAAAAAAAATGATAAAAATTTCTAGAAAAATAAAAAATAAAAATAGTCCAAGCTTTACATAAAAATTCTAAAAAAATATTTAAATGAACACAAATAAAAATACTGAGTCCACATTATTAATTTTTATTTTTATTTTCTATATTTTGAACTAAATTTATTATTTATTTTACTTTTGTAACGAACAAAATATTGTAAAATTCATCAACTTTAAAATGTATGTATTACTTGATAATATATTAATATAAAATTTTATTTTTTTAATGAATAATCAAAATTCGTGAAATGAAATTCCATTAAAAAAAAATTCCAAAATTTCAAACCAAACGTATTTTCTAGTTTTTTGTTTTGAGAAATATTTTTTTAAAATGACAAAACAAAACATGTTTTTAGCAGTATTAAAATAGACCGTCAAAACAAAATATTGAAAATGAACTCAAAACTCAAAACTGAAACATAAACCAAATGGGCTCTTATATTCTATTCTATAGTTTTTTGCACAGAAAAAGATTGATTTATGGGATTCGTAATACATTATTTTAAAAATTACAACCAACCCACAAGCAAAATATGTTGATGGATATTTATTCCCCCTCTTTATTCTCTTTGAATGTTGGTCTCAGCATAGATGTTCCAAAAGAGTACATAGCTTTAGCATCTCTACTTTTTCTTGGATTGGTTGTATAGATACTTGCTGCAACCCATGATACACAGTGCTGCGTAGACATCTTCACTGATATCCCAATGTCCTCCTTACTAAAGAGTTGAAGGAAATTTCCTGATTTATAAACATGATATGCAATATGATCTCCATGAGAATAATTGTTCTGCAATGAGGAACCATAAAATTAGTACATGTCATTTTTGACAAGTGTTGTTTTCTTTTCAAGTGTCGAGAAGGGACAGGCCGAACCTGTTGAAGCTGAATCTTTGACAAGGGAGTTGCTAGACACATATAGATGTTATATTCTTGACTGCGGGACAGAAGTCTTCGTTTGGATGGGGAGAAATACTTCTCTCGAGGGAAGGAGGGCTGCCAGTGTCACCGTTGATGTAATTCTAGTTGCTTCGTTTGCTTGAGTTTTTAATCTTGCTTTTTTCTGTCCATGTTCTTCTCTATTGTCTTACACTCTCCTTCACTATATAGGAATTACTGCACAGCCTTGATAGATCCAAATCTCATGTAATCCGAGTAATTGAGGGATTTGAGACAGTG
The DNA here is from genome assembly GCA_903798315.1 of Fraxinus greggii. Classification (NCBI taxonomy): domain Eukaryota; kingdom Viridiplantae; phylum Streptophyta; class Magnoliopsida; order Lamiales; family Oleaceae; genus Fraxinus; species Fraxinus greggii. The sequence goes on along the minus strand of CAIGRK010060551.1, from coordinate 10,139 downwards.
ATGTTCCGCTCAAAGTTTGACAATTGGCCACAGTCGACAAATGTGACAGTATCCGAGGATGGTAGAGGAAAAGTTGCTGGTAAGTAATTCATATGGCAGATCAGTGCTGCTCACTTTCAAATTCAACCCATAAGCAATATATATATTTTTGCCTCCAAAAATTCCTTGTCTTAATGATTATCCAGGACTTTCTCTTCTCCACTGTAATTCTCTTATCATTTAATTTCACTTGATGTTTCCCAGCACTTCTAAAGCGGCAAGGGGTTAATGTGAAGGGTCTTCTGAAAGCCGAATCTCCCAAGGAGGAACCTCAGCCACATATAGATTGCACAGGCAATTTACAGGTGTGTGGGACACATCTGCTACCAATCCAGAAATGGATCTGGTGCTACATGTCGTATGATATAGAAAATGGCTTCTTTATGATTTCTCACTCAATTTTAGTTGTTTTACGACATATATTTTAATAAGAAAAGCACGGTGAAGCATCAAATACAATTTTTTAGGAGGATATAGCATAAGTTGAGTATAAATTGCAAGTTAAAAGGAAAAAAAGAAGGTAATTTAATGTTGTATCATTGACAGAAAGCTATCTATCCTGTGTATAACTTGCTCCACCCTTTTAAGCATTGTACTTAGATGTACCTAAAGTTACATGTGCAGTAGTCTTCACCTAACAACAGCTGTTTTCTCTGAATAAAACTGCCTAATACGTGCAAAGAATGAGATCATGCATTTGTGAGTTGGTACAATTTTAAAAAAATGTCCACAAATGAAATTCAGGGAACTTAGAAATAATGTAGCAAGGGTTTTCATGAGGTAAACATGGTGTTCCAGAAAGCATTTGAGATGAAAGTGGAATGTAAAGCAAAGGAGGTATAGTGCGAGAAGAGTTTGGGTACAACTCTTCCTTAAAACTAGCTAGTGATGGGAGGATCAAGTAGTTATAAGCTCGCGAGCTTTAACTTAGCGATTCAGCCTACAAGTAATTACAATCCACACCTCCTTTCAGAACTGAAGCCCTGGATTGCTAGTATTTCTAGCTGAGTAACTTCATGAAACTAGTCTTCTATAGGAAGTAGACTTTTCCTGGTTGCTCCATTTGCAGCGGGCTATCCTAATACCAATTGTTATAAATACATTTGTAAGGGGAGGGTGCCGAAATGATGATAAGTCCCCAACCAAATCCTTTAACTTGGGTCATTACAGTTGCTTTATGAAATGTTCAAGAAACTACTAGAAGGAATTTTGAGTTCTCGCGCTTTTATGCTGGAGTATAGATCTGTCAAATGGTATTTAGACATGTCTGAATCACTTTTTGAATCAATATGCTTCTCTTCAGCAAGGAAATTGTCTGGCCTCGATTTCTGCTGTTCAATAATTTGTCGTTACGTTGTTTTTGAACTTAATCCCTTGACTTATGAATCTCAGGATTCTTTCTTCATTGGTAATTCATTTATTGTCAAAATTTTCAGGTATGGCGTGTGAACGGCCAAATGAAGACTCTTCTCCCAGCTTCGGATCAGTCAAAGTTGTATGGTGGAGATTGTTATATATTTCACTATTCTTATCCCGGAGAGGAAAAAGAGGAACGTTTAATTGGGACATGGTTCGGAAAGCAAAGTATTGAGGTGAAGTCTTCAGTTGTTTTCCAGTTTTTCAGTTGTTCTCTATTCCTGGAGAAGAAAAGAGGAACTTTTAGTTCAATTGTCCCCAGTCTTTCCACCTTCAAAATTATTTCCTCCCATACATCCGTTCTCTCCCCTAAATAAAAGAGAAACAACATAAAGAAAAATAAAAAAGTAGATAAAGAATGCATAAATTGCATCCCTTACAGTGAGTTTCTGCAAGCCTTTGGGGTGTGGGATCTTCCCCATCTACCTTACGAATTCGTCTGTGTTGAAGTTATTATAATAAAACCGTTGTTGTAGTTACCCCTCAGCAATGGTAACTTCTTGTGAATTTATTGAACAAACTAGGTTAGCCAATTGCAGACTTACAACTCTAGAGCCTAGTTGCATTACACAATATAAAATATCATTTTCAATATTTAAAGGGTACAATCAGTTGTTTATTTATTTTTTTAAAATGACTTATTTGTCCCTCACTGCCCTGTTGGGAAACAAACCAAAAAAAAAAAACAGTGAAATAGAAAATGATCTTTGCTAAACATTTATTGATGGCGTTACTTATTGTGTAAATCGTCCTTTATAGGAAGACAGAATCTCGGCGACTTCACAGGCAAGCAAGATGGTTGAGACACTGAAGTTCTTACCTTCTCAGGCACATCACCTACCTCGATAACTTATCGTAATTTAGTTTGATCTTTAAATTCTTTATTCTAATTCTAATTTACAGTTTAATTATTGTGGATCTCTAGGCTCGCGTATATGAAGGAAACGAACCGATCCAGTTCTTTGCCATCTTTCAGAGCTTTATTGTTCTTAAGGTTTGGAAGGACTACAACTACTTAGAACAGATTCCACAGAATTCATTTAACTCTCTAATTTGTCATGCATATATCTCTTGTTTGTATCACTGGCTGTTAATGTTAAATTCTCCATATGTCACCAGGGTGGCCTTAGTGAAGGATACAAGAATTACATAGCAGAGAAAGAACTTCCAGATGATACGTACACAGAGGATGGTCTTGCATTATTTCGAGTACAGGGTACTGGACCTGATAATATGCAAGCAATTCAAGTCGAACCTGTAAGTGTTGTGTCCAATTATATCAACCCCCTCTTATATGACGTGTGGCTGGTAGTTGGATCTGGGCACCTCAAACATGTCTTTGTATTATCTTGCAAATCTAGTGAGGTTCACTACGTTTCTTTCTTTTATGTGTTACTAGTAAGCTCCTCGATTCTGAATAAATTACTATCTAGTAGTATATCCATTAGAAGGTGCAAACATGGATTCGTGGTAGTCTGATATAAGGTTGTTTTACCTTCTTCAATTTGATGCATGATCCATTCTTCTTCTAGGGCATGAAGTCATAATATTTGGCTATTTTATGGAGTCTAATAATAATATCTGTTATTGGAGAATTGAAGTTTTGAGGCACCTATGAGAATGACGTTAGTTCACTTTGGTACCTTGTCAAGTTAATTCAAATAATAGTGCACTTGATGGAGTTGTTGGGTTTTGGGCTAAATGGATGAAGTGGAGTTTTTTATATCATTTGTTAAATCTTCATAATCATTGGGGAACAACAACTCTTTTTGGACAGTCCAGGCTCCAGAGGATCCAAATAATGGATCCAGTTTTCTTTTCTATTAATTCTTATCAGTTATCATGGATATTCTCGGAAAATTCATGCAGAATGTCTTTGTTGGAGTAGGAGTACCAGGCTAGCTTAATATCTGAAAGCATTATCAGTATCAGGCTGTGTCTTTTGCAAATAACACCATATCCTTTGTGAGCTGACGTGATGCAGCTTTAGTGTCTTTGTTCTATGCTATTTTAGTTCTTGTTCACTTCTGGGCTTTTATCCTTCACCGGAAGGAAATGGACTAATCAAGGAAGGAGGATAATCATAAAATTCTGGCAGCTACTATTTGTTGTAAGATGGGCATATTACCGACTAATTGTATGGGGATGGCCCTGAGATCTGATTATGAATTTGTAGAAGTATGGAATTTGTTACGCTATAAGGCCGTGACATTCAAGCTCAATAGTAGGGCCGACTATAATCCTATAAAAGAAGTGGATAATTTAATGAAGGGATTTCAGTTATTAATCCCATTGTCAGTCCCAAACTGGGAGGGGCAATCGCAACAAAGACGTGAGTTGGTTGACCGCAACCAAGCCATGCAAGTAAACTAAGGATCTCGTCGGCCGGAAAAATGAAGGCATTTAAAAGTCTTGAACTCAATAAGGATCTAGATTCAGCAAATCTAGCTTACAAATCTTGCAAGAAATCAGCTCAGATGCTAAAATCTAAGTGGACGACTTCTATAAATACATTTCTAAGATCTTAAAGTGTATTTCCAAGCACATTCTAGCCATTGTTTTAGAATTATTAGATTTATTTTTTGGATATGTAGATGGAAACTTCTTGATTAGAACTTTTAATTTTAAGATTCTATATATCTCAACGTGTTTACTTTACACTCAGAGGACTATAATTTTAAGGTAAAATTCACAGACATTTTTTCTCAACTAAACCCATCATTCCTTCCAAATATAATTTAGTCCATAGACATCTCAGTAAATAGTACTTAATCTCTATTTATAATTTATTAGCATCTCAAACCCTTGGCAAAACGTCTGGAATAGTTTTGGAGCCTCAGTACCTTGTTTAGAAGTGTTAAATGAAGCCAATATTTGTTTTCTCTGATTTGATTCAATGCCTCTAGTTTTATATCTTCAAGACTGGTACTTATGATGCCTGACATACAAGTAGTGTAATTTTAGGTTAGTAGGTTAAGATATAATCTTCTTTTAGCCAGATTTGTTTATGATTATAGTTTATGCAAATTGCAAATGTAACAATTTGTCCATGTATGAAGAAGTTTATTGCCATGCCAAACGACTTCAATTAGATTAGCAGAATATTTTTATGATTCAAGTTATGCAATTTGCAAATGATACAATTTCCCGATGTATGATGAAATTTATTGCCATGACAACTACTTTAGTTAGATTTATGCCAAGCACTCCATCCTTATACAGATTGAACCTGGGGGAGAAGGGACACTTACCTCATTGGCCCACCTCATTCAGTTAGCATGATATTGAGAAAATCTGATTTTTTTTTTTTGCATGAACTTTCATTTTCACTATATGGAAACAACTGATATTTGCTTCAAAATCATCGAAAAGGGAGGAACTTTTCTTTTTAGACAACCAGGTCATTTAACCATGATAGATGATTCGTTTCAGTTTCATGATTGATAGCATTCTTCCTTTTTGACATTTGCACATCATATGTTCATCATTGTCTAATATCCCATGGATTTATTGTTCTCCATCTTTTTTGCCTGATCTAATTCTCTATTTATGCTGCCTAGGGGATATGAATTCTTCATTTGATTTGATTCAGGTGGCAACGTCTTTGAATTCCTCCTACTGTTACATATTACATAGTGGCTCCTCTGTTTTCACCTGGTACGGAAACCTTACAACACCTGAAGACCAGGAACTCCTTGAGAGGCAGCTGGATCTTATAAAGGTCTGATTATCGTTATGGATACTTATTTTGTTTCCCAGTAAAAGCTTTCAGCATTTAGAATTTTCAACTGGGAGAAACCTATATTTACATTGTCTTTGATAATTCGAACTTCCAATATTACCATACTTTAACTCTGTCATTTGTGCATCTTACTGTATACTATCAAATAATGCAAAACCATTAAGCACAGAAGATGCCTGAAATCTATTTTTTCTCTTCTGGAAATTTAATATTTTTGTCTAGTCTTTGTTGCCTTACCTTTGTCTTGTGCTGGTCACAATTTATGCTTTCAGCCAAATATGCAATCCAGACTACAAAAAGAAGGTGCAGAATCCGAGCAGTTCTGGGATTTGTTAGGTGGGAAATTGGAGTACCCGAGCCAGAAAATTTCAAGAGATACTGAAACTGATCCTCATCTATTCTCTTGCACCTTCCTGAAGGGTATGGAGAAATATCTTCTTAATTCATTTTGCATTTTAATTATTAAATTGAAGCTTCTATTTTGGATCATGCTAACTCGTTTTGTTCTTTCATTTGTCATTCTATTGTGCCTGAATTCTGTGCTGGTCTTCAGGAGATTTGAAGGTGTGCATTTTCCTTTAATCTTTTATTCCTAGAAAAATACAAGGAATAATATGGATTCAAGAGAAAATTTATTGCTTGCAATTTGATGTTTTTGGGATTGTCACTGACCAAACCTAATTTTTTTTTTCCCTATTAGATTGTCCTCTACAATGTTGAATATGATTATTTTTTGCAGGTGACAGAGATATATAATTTCAACCAGGATGATCTAATGAGTGAAGATATATTCATTCTGGACTGTCATTCAGATATTCATGTTTGGGTTGGGCAACAGGTTGAACCCAAGGATAAGATGAGTGCTTTAAGTATTGGAGAGGTATGTGTTAACTTGCTTTACTTTTGGAAATATGAACTGCTACCTGTGGACTTTGCAGTGACATCTTGTGAAAATCACATGGATTGTTACTTTTCAAATAATTTCCAACTCGATTTTGTTCTGTAAATTTAAATGGCAAAAATGAATGGCATTTTTTGTCTGCAATTAATTCAGTAGAAATGTATAGATGAATTGAACTAGTTGGAAGTGGCCACTGGAAATACTCGGGTTGCATGTACTTGGTGCTTAATATGGTTGGTAAGTTGCTGATGTGATCTTTTCACCTTTATTGATTTTAACAGAAATTCCTTGAGCGCGATTTTCTTCTTGAAAAATTATCTCTTCAAGCTCCAATATATATTGTTATGGAGGGGAGTGAGCCAACCTTTTTTACTCGGTTTTTCTCTTGGGACTCCACAAAATCTGCCGTAAGTGATTTCTCTATTTAATTTGATGTATGTCATGGGAACTCAGCTTTATAAGATAATTACTTCATACGACTGCAGATACATGGGAACTCCTTCCAAAGAAAACTTACTATTGTTAGACATGGGGGAACTCCGATGGTGGATGTAAGTTTCTTTTCCTTCATTCTTTGCTCCATATTCTCTTATCTTGAGACAAAACTTATATATCTACATGCCATTCTCATTTTGGTTTCCATTTTGCAATGCAACCACAAGTGTCATATTTGTCATTTTCATGTCTAGTTTCGTATGAAAAATTATATCAGTTCAATGCGCAAACATGTTGGAGTATTATAATTTCACTGAAAAAATGTTAGGACACGATTATGCTAGTGCCATATGGGTCGTATTCTTTACCATATCTATAACGATCCGGGTCTCTGTACCCAAGCTGTGAGGGGGTAAGTGGCCCCTCATGGATTTCTATCGCGTCCCCTAGGATTCGAACTCAAGACATGTGCCTAATGAGAAACATAAGTTGAATTCTAGTACTAATTGGGCAAGTTATACAATTGGTATTATGATTCAACTTAAGTCTTTCATTAGACAAAGATCTTGGTTCGAATCTTGGGAGACGCGATAGAAATCAGTGAGGGTGTAAGTGGGCATAGGCCTACCCAAAGTGGACAGTGCGCAAACTAACGATTTAGATATAGAGACCCAATTCGTTACAAAAAGTTTCCCAATTGGTACTAGAATTCAACTTAAGTCTCTCATTAGGCAAATGTCTTGAGTTCGACTCCTAGGGGACGTGATAGAAAGCCTTAAGAGGGTAAATGGGCACATGCCAACCCAAAGCGGACGGTATGTGCACTTTTTTTTGTAACGAGCCAGCTCTTTATATCCCAACTCTTAACTTAAGTACTGTCCGTTTTAAGTGGGCATATGCTCATTTACCCTCTTAAGGCTTTCTATCACGTCTCTTAGGATTCGAATCCAAGGCATCTGCCTAATGAGAGACTTAAGTTGAATCCTAGTACTAATTGAGTATAAAGACTCGAGTCGTTACAAACTTGTGCTTCTAAGAGGAAATTTACTTCACTTTATCCTGTTTATGCTAAGTTGCTCCACCTGTCAATTGTTAAATGATAAATATGAGGTTCTATCACACAAGAACGATTGGTTACCTTATCGGATGTTATATAAACTGGTCAGTTCAATTTTGGGCATTAAAATGATTGTCTTCTTGAAAAAACTCCGAGATATGGTGATCATGTACAGCAATTTCAATCTAAAATTATACACTATTCATTCGTTACGTTTTAACATTTTGATTCTAGCGTATCATATTCAGTATTTAATAATGACACTAAATGTGCTGATTTTTTAACAATTAATTGGAGTAAGTTGGAGTGACAAAATAAGGCAGGAGAAGTTGCCCAGCTACCAAAAAAATAAAAAAAATGTTCACACTTAAACAGTTTGACTGTATTGTTTATATATGGCAATTGGGAATGCTATCTATATTTTCGTTATACAGCATGCTTAAGTTGGAGCAAGAATTTCGACGTTATGAAGGCACAATTTATCATTACTTGTCTTATTTTCTCTTATTCATCATAGAACTGTCTTTCTTAATGTCCTCTCTGCTATTATATGCATGATACGTGGTAGAAACCCAAAAGGAGAACTCCTGTATCATATGGCGGAAGGTCTGCTGCTCCAGAAAAATCACAGCGTTCTAGAAGCATGTCTTTTAGCCCTGAACGAGTTCGTGTGAGGGGCAGGTCTCCAGCTTTCAATGCTCTAGCCTCGACCTTTGAGAATTCCAATGCGAGGAACCTGTCGACTCCTCCTCCCATGATAAGAAAGCTTTATCCGAAATCTGTGACCCCTGATTCAGCTAATTCGGCTTCTAGATCAGCAGCTATAGCAGCATTAAGTGCAACTTTTGAAAAAAAGCCGCTGGCTCGAGATATCAATCTTCCACGTTCTCCTAAAGGTGATGTTTCTCAAGGTTTTTCTCAATGGATTAAAAACACTCCTAGTCACTCAATGGCGAAGTTTTACGTTAGTCACTGAATTCTATTTTATTCAAAGGGATCGCTGAAAATTAATTTGCGTTTAATTTAGTCGCTCAATAAAAATTCATTAGTTTCTAACTGAATGTCCGGCATGGAAGATGGCAGTTTAATCTGACATCTGCATGGAGGTCTTCCACGTCATCCATTCCATTAAAAATGTGACCGGATGCTAACTCAGTGACTCACCTAAACAAAAAGTAAAATTGAGCAACTACTTCGAATCAAAATTTAGGTACTAACATGAAACTCCAGTATAAGTTGAGTGACTAACGGTGGTTTATCAACTTTTCTCAGTCAGTTATGTAGCCCTCTTCAGGGATATGTGTTGAAAACTTTTCTGTTTTTCTAATATTGGTTAAGTGAGCCCTAAAGTTCCGAAACCAAGCTCTGAAACCAACTTAGGGGAGAACTCAGAAGAATCACCCAAACCTAAACCAGAGACTATACAGGAGGACGTCAAGGAGGGTGATGCTGAGGACGAGGAAGGACTCCCAATATACCCATATGAACGAATAATAACATCATCGGCAGATCCTGTCACCGAAATTGATTTGACCAGGCGAGAGGTATGTATGCGGAAAAGTATTGTGATAGCAAGATAATTTCATAATTGTTTTGACAAAGATTTGGATAATCTTGTTTTCACAGACTTATCTGTCCTCGGAAGAGTTCAAGGAGAAATTCGGGATGACTAAGGCTGCTTTCTACAAGTTGCCTAAATGGAAGCAGAATAAGCTTAAAATGTCACTTCAACTATTCTGAGTGCTTTCAGGACGTCTAATTCTTTCTCAGGTTCCTCCGGACATAAATTGCAGATAAGAGAAAGCATGTTCAAGATTTTGTACGTCATTTCTCTCACTATATTTGCAAATTTGTAGCATGTTTGGCTAAGCTTAAATAGTTTANTATGTGGAAAAGTATTGTGATAGCAAGATAATTTCATAATTGTTTTGACAAAGATTTGGATAATCTTGTTTTCACAGACTTATCTGTCCTCGGAAGAGTTCAAGGAGAAATTCGGGATGACTAAGGCTGCTTTCTACAAGTTGCCTAAATGGAAGCAGAATAAGCTTAAAATGTCACTTCAACTATTCTGAGTGCTTTCAGGACGTCTAATTCTTTCTCAGGTTCCTCCGGACATAAATTGCAGATAAGAGAAAGCATGTTCAAGATTTTGTACGTCATTTCTCTCACTATATTTGCAAATTTGTAGCATGTTTGGCTAAGCTTAAATAGTTTACTTGTGTCTTAAAAGTAAATTATTTGTTTTATTGGTGAAGTTGGATATAACCAAGGTACTTATTTTAACCTCAAGGTAAGTTACCTTTAAAAAAGTAACTTTTTTCACCTAAAAGTAAGAAAAAGTAAGTTGTCTAAACTTGTTTGGAGAGGAGTTGCTTAGAAGTAATTTTACATTTTTAAGGCTTAAGCAAACATGCTGTTAATCGCTTCATTTTCACATCTTGATCCGTAGACTTGTTCTTAAACAGGAAAGGAACCAGTTTCTCAAGCTGTAAGGGGATGTCATCAGTGCATTTTTAGCTGTTTCTGCTCTCGAGCTGCTTCTTTCC
>CAIGRK010060504.1:0-11900 GCA_903798315.1 Fraxinus greggii | reverse complement strand
TAGAGAGTTAAAATTTTGAAGTATCTCAACAAGTTCTTCATATTTAACACTTAATTTTACTACTCCCAAAAAAATATTTATTATTTTTCTTTATCTTTTATTTTGACTAGCTTCTCTTTAGATTATTTTATTATTTTCTTACATTGAAAATTGAAATTTTTTGAATGCATTTAATTATAGAGAGCGAGTCTAAATTAAAATGTTAATTTAAAAAGTTTCTTGAAGTATGATTTTAAAGGTTGACTCTTTAAGATAAAGATCATCTCATGTTTAAATAATGTCTTGGAGATGCTCTAAACTAAGTAGGTTTACTAACAATATAAGTTCAAAACATTGGAACGCTATATGAAGAGTTCTTGGTTACTTAAAAGAAAACTAAAAACTTTTGGACTACAATATACAAAGTTCTCGAATATTCTTGAAGGCTATAACAACGCTAGTTGGATATCGAGTGCGGGAGAAAACAAGTCCACTTCAGGTTGGGCGTTTACTTTTGGAGGATGTGCTCTTTATTCGAAGTCTAAGAAACAAATATGCATTACACACTCAATAATGGAGTCTGTGTTTGTAGCATTGACCGAAACAGGAAAAGAGGCTGAATGACTAAGAGATCTTCTTTATGATATTCCTTTGGGTGCAAAGGATATTTCTTCGATACTTATCTTGTGTGATAGTCAAGCCACCTTAGCACGAGCATTTAGTGAAATATATAATGGAAAGTCTAGATATATGAGCCTAAGACATGAGCTTGAAAGAAAATTAATTAAGCATGGAGTAATTTTTNCTTTATTCGAAGTCTAAGAAACAAATATGCATTACACACTCAATAATGGAGTCTGTGTTTGTAGCATTGACCGAAACAGGAAAAGAGGCTGAATGACTAAGAGATCTTCTTTATGATATTCCTTTGGGTGCAAAGGATATTTCTTCGATACTTATCTTGTATGATAGTCAAGCCACCTTAGCACGAGCATTTAGTGAAATATATAATGGAAAGTCTAGATATATGAGCCTAAGACATGAGCTTGAAAGAAAATTAATTAAGCATGGAGTAATTTTTCTCACATATGTTAAGTCTAGTGAGAATTTAGCCGATCCGTTGACTAAACTTTTTACAAGAAAGTTAGTAAGATCAACATCGAGAAGGATGTGGTTAAACTCCTTGATTAAAAGTTCACCAATGATGGCAACACTACCTAATTATACTAAACAAGTACATCTAGGTTCGAAGGGTAATAATAAGTCATTCAATAAGTAGATAAATTTCAGTACTATTAACCTATTATAAAACCATATCCTTGATAAATAGTGCCGATTGTTACGAATGTAGGGATGAGTTAATAAAACTCTTAATGAAGTTCAGTACGAAATACAAGTATCTCTAAAAGTAACAAGGATAATAGAAGAACTACACCTGTGTAAATTTTGAGGTTGTACTGCCTCAATAAAGAGTTAGAGTTTCTCTTTTAAAAGTTCAACGAATAGGATAAGTGTAAGGCCATAATAGCACTAAGCGGGTTTGAAGAACTTGTGAAACCATAACACTCGTGCATGTGATTTCATCGGTATTATCACAATGAATGACTGATTCAAAACTATCATGCTACTTGAAATTTCAATAATACTTTGTGAGATGTACACTATGATTAAATTTAAATAGAAAGATATCTAATTTTTATATATTAGTGTTACAAGGTATGAATATGTGAAAATTTTGAACAAGTGAGGGATTGTTATATAATTGTTTGTTGTTCAAAATTTGGGCTCATTTTTTGGGTTGAAATGTAAATGAATTAATGATGAAATTGAAAGACAATGTTGGATGAAATTGAAAGGCAATTTTGGATGATTTCTGCTTAACCATGCGTAAGCACATGCTAAATGGTCATGTGTAAGCACGGCCTTGTCTGCAGAAAATAGAAGCAATTTTGCTTCTACCATGCGTACGCATGGATATAACCATGCTTAAGCATGGTTCAAAAATTTAGTCATTTGATTGATTTTTTATTTGAATTTTTGGTGCCTTTTGATAGAAAGTACCCAAGTTTTCACGAGTGTTTGAAGCCTTTTCGTGGTATAATGTTAGAAATTTATAAATAGGTGATAGATTTCTAATTCCAAATATAAGAAAACATCTTAGAAATCATCATTCATTCTACACTTGAATTTTCCGTATTTTATATACATATTCAAACCTTCTTCAATTTTTTTAACAAGTTCAACTCGATAAATAATCATTTTGCTTTTGTGCTTCTTTCAGGTTTATCAATCCTCTAAACTATTTGTCGAAAATTTTAAAAGCATACTAGACGAGGCAAATATCATTTTAAGACATCATATCATATACGTGTTCAAACTCCATTCTTCATTTCATCTTCTTCAAGTTTCCATCTCCTCCTCTTAAATATTTCCAACAGCTTGGTTTATTACTTGGCGTGTTGAATTCTCCTTCCTCTGTTGGGCCACAGCCACAAATGATTTATTTACATGTTTCTAGCCATTAAGCATGATAATCCTAAAAGATTCATTTAGACTCGCTTCATCTTCACCACAAGTAACATGCTTTGGTATATGTCGCTATCTTAACATGATATGCGTCACATTTAATTCGCCTGCCCGAGTTGCAAATGCTTATACGTAACTTTCAAAGGATTCGAACCCTATTTGCATAAGAATGTCTAATTTCATGGAGTTTCTATCTTGTTTAAAGTGATAATGCACTTCTTGTGTATTATCTTTTGATTAATAAAATTACGTGATTACCTATAAAAGAAAAAGGAAAAAAACTTGGACTATCGCATAAGAGCTGGATTCATTTTGATGTTGAATGATGCTTCAGTTTTCATTATGTCTGTCCTTTTTGCATTCTTAGGTCCACCATTCATATTCAAACTTTGACAATTCATCACAAATGAACACTTTAATTTAATATTTGTTGTTTAATTTTATTATTGTTAATCATTTAGCGTTCTATTATTTTAGGTATTCTAAGAGTTTTATTTTTATTAGGATTTTTATTAAAATAGATAGATTTTCGAGACTTCGTTTATTTTGAAAGTCTAGTTAGGATTTTTGTTTAAACATGAAGTTGAGATTTTATTGTAGGTTGATTATTCATAAATATTTATTAAAATATTGGAGATTGTTCTTCGATTATGATTTTTTTTTTTTTTTTAAAACTCTTCTACATCAATTTGTATAAAATTCAGACCACATTTATATACTTTCTGAACTCATCAAATAGACACGTACTAGCCTTTTTCTTTGCCCTTTCAATTTCATTGCAGATCACTCTCAATAATGAAAAATGTTACTCCGTACAAATAAAAAGTACAGAAAACTTGTGTACATATTAAGTAATAAGAATTTGATGTTTTCGTGGTTTTTACTTTAGATCCTGCAGCATCCGTGGAAACTAGCAGGTACAGATTAAAGTGGAATTGAGAACTGATCCTATTAGTTGAGAAGAGGAAAAACAGATTGTTAAAAGAAGAAAAATGGGATTCTGGACACTACTTGAGGTGGCGTCGATGCCAATATTGCAGGTGCTCTTAATAGGTTCATTAGGAGCTTTTATGGCTTCTGATTATCTCAACCTTCTGCCTGCAGATGCTCGAAGGTCTTTGAACAAAGTAAGTTAATATGAATGTTGAACGAAACTGGAATTGGATACTGCGCACATATATTGTTCTGATGTTAATTTTCTTTTGAAAATATTGCAGATTGTGTTTATAATCTTCACTCCTTCACTCATGTTTGCAAATCTTGCAAAGACAGTTACACTTGAAGACATAATTTCATGGTAGATTTCCTCTTTCTTTGATGTGAATACTTGGAAATACAACACTATTTTCATAAACAATTATGCAAATCTTGAATATACTCATTTTGAAATGATCCAGTTTCTAATCTCTCTCTTGACATTTTTTTTCAGGTGGTTTATGATTGTTAACGTTGGCATAACGTTTCTAGTAGGAGGGATCCTAGGATGGATAGCAGTGAAATTGTTAAAACCGAAGCCGCATCTAGAAGGCCTCATTATTAGCATGTGTTCATCAGGTGCAGCTTCACACTTGTATCTGCCATTTTTCAGAAGTCGAACTTTGCTTTTTTATTTTATTTATGAAAGCAGCTAATTTGCATTAATTCTCTTGAATAGGAAACCTGGGAAATATTATGTTGATCATTGTCCCTGCAATCTGCGAGCAGGATGGGAATCCATTTGGAGACAAGACTGTTTGCTCTACAGTTGGACTATCATATGTTTCTTTCTCCATGGCAGTAAGTGTTCTATCACATTCCCGTTTTCTATCCTACGACAGTTGAAAGATTCTGACTAAATATCACTTGAATACACAGTATTCACATTTCAAATCAATCTTTAATTAGATTAAAATGCAAATAACTTATCAGTGATCAACTAAATTCAACTGCAGCTTGGTGGCTTATACATATGGACTTACACATACCACTTAATCAGAACCTCAGCCGCTAAATATAAGCAAATACTAGCAGATGAGAAGTTCTCAAAGGAACCCAACAACGATTTAGAGGGAAATGAGAAGACTCACCTTCTTAATGGAACAACTAAACATGATAAAGAACCGTCAACTGTAAGCCCCCTCCTGTGTAGTCCATTGACTTTAGGATATGCAGCGTAATCTGTTGTACTGTAACATTATCTGAAATCTCAAAATCATTGCATCTGCAGATCGAAGCTCAGAAGGAAGGACAATTATGGAAACAAATATTAGGATTTTTGCATAAGATTCTGGAAGAGCTACTAGCTCCTCCAACCATTGCTGCTGTGAGTTATTTCTTTACACTTATAACCAGATTATTCACTGTTTAATTTCCTTCATACATTATGATAATTCTAATATCGCAAAATTTTCAGATTTTTGGATTTATATTTGGAGCAGTTACATGGCTCAGAAACCTCATTATTGGTGAAAATGCTCCACTTCGAGTGATCGAGGATACTGTTGAGTTACTTGGGTAGGTAACATCTAGTTTCAGACACAAACTTCGCAAACAAAGTGTACACTGTGAAAAACAGCAGAAAAATATTGGTCTAACTAAAGGCAGGTTCATTTATTTTGTAGGGATGGAACAATTCCTTGCATCACTCTTCTACTGGGAGGCAACTTAACACAAGGTACAACAAAAACAGCCACATCTGCAAAATCTTAAGTAATTAATTGTTAAAATTATTAACAGGGTTATGAACTGAATAATCAACAGGGTTTCGAAAGGCAAGATTAAAGCCAGTAACCATAATTGCAGTATTATGCGTGAGATACATTCTACTTCCTATAGCAGGGATTGGTGTTGTAAAAGCAGCTTCACATTTAGGATTTCTTCCATCAGATCCTCTTTATCATTTCGTGCTCATGCTTCAATTCACAGTGCCACCCGCCATGAATATTGGTACCATATTTTCTTACTCTTACATTTCTCTTCCATTTTAATTGAAAAAGAAATTATTTTCTAATAAGCTGATATAAAATGATAATGCAGGTACCATGACACAACTATTTGATGTGGCCCAAGAGGAGTGTTCAGTGCTGTTTCTTTGGACATACCTGGTTGCAGCCGTTGCACTCACTGTCTGGTCAACTGTCTTCATGTGGATTTTGTCCTAAAACACAAGTATGGAGGGACAGATATAAACAGATAGAAAACCATACCCCAGCAGAAATTAATTAGGAGTTAAGCATTCAAGTATCAGGTTTTATATATTCTTCGTTTTTTTTTTCCAATTTACTTCTATTTTTTTATGCAAACGATAAAGCACTTTGTCAAAAGAGCCTTAACAGGGCATCTGTACTTGTATTCATATGGCAGTGAGCAATTATTTTGGTCAAAGACAAAGTTGAAAGAAAAATGAACAAATTCTGATATACTCTATCCATCTCCTTCACCCTCACCTCATATATTCTTCACCACTCCCTCCCCTCAACCTTATCTCTTGAAAGATTTAGTATTCACGAATTAAAAAAATGGAAGAAGGGTAAGCCTCTGTTTGATTCTCATTATTGTAGAATGAGAATGAAAAATATAGCCGTTATTGGACCCCACACAAGAAATAGAAATTCATTATTGATGGCTTAATGTGATGGATAACGGTCATATTTCTCATTTTTATGGATGAAAAATGAGAATCAAACGGAGGCTAAGAAGTGAAAGAAATGGTGAAAAAGATATAAAGTTGATAAAAATTCTATTCTCGGGTTGTTTTTCACTTTTTGAATATAAAGTTGATAAAAATTCTATTCTCGGGTTGTTTTTCACTTTTTGAAACCAATCAACCATACTATTGCATTAAATCATCATGCACAACTTGCGAAATAAAATAACAGATGCAATCAATGAAAAAACCGATCAGAAAAAGCAAAAGGTAGACTACTTGGTTCCCATTCCATGAAAAAAAGCAGGCAATGTGTAGTTGTTTTTCACTTTGAAAGTGACAACAATGTGGTTTTAAGAAATTTCACTCTCAGACTTCTTTTTCTAAAAATGCCTTCTTACCATGGTTAAGGTGAAATGTGCCACATTTAAAAGGCCTTTCACTACAAGTCCTCCACAGCTTACCAGCACATGGAGCTACAAGTAACTTTTCTGGTATTGAACTGTGCAGCATAGAGCAAAGCGAGTCAGAAAAAGGGATAATAATTTCGATTAAATAAATATAAATTATTCACATATTAATAAAGTAAGCTTTTCATCGTTTCCTGTCTCCTGCTTGGTCTTTAAAAACAATTCCCTCTACAGATTAATTCCCTCTACAGATTACACGTACAGAATGGTCGAAACTCTCTGAGAATAGACACATAAGCAGGTACCTGCCATGCAATGATGTTCACAACATTGCTAAAAAGAAAATGTAAATCTATAGTCATTCTTCTGGAATGTGTCAGCATGACGATAAATACTGTTAATTGCTAGGAAGTACACCAAACTAACGACAATGGTGCTGTCTCAGGAAACAAGAAAATAAAGAATTTCCTAAACAAAGAAAAAAAGAACAAACAATAATTTATAACTTTGTATGTTGCTTATATGCTTATTCTACATTGCCTCACAAAAAGGCTTCAGCTTTTCACCGACTTTGTTGTCCCATTTGTCTTTTCATACAAGAATAAGTTGAAGTTTCTCCCTGTTAGGTTGAGGGGTTGTGACATTTATGTGAATTCTCACTGTCTGTAAAACACTATAAGGAACATTGCCATCATTTTTTTAAGCTTCTGCTGTTGCTCATCGATTAACCATTCTCCCATCTTGTCAGCTCTGTAGTCAAATACACGGGTCTTTCAATACCAAATCTGCACACAGAAATTGAGTTCATGTCATGATCACAACCACATCCAACCACTATGAGTGTGCGTCTTTCTCTCCTGGTGGCAAACAAGTTGGCTCTATCAAGATGTGCTCCTATACTTCAAACTAAATCAAAGTGGCATTTTAATCAGGCATTCGTGCAAGATGCACACCACATCAACGTAACCTCTGAATATAAATATGGATGTCTACAACAAAAGTACAGCTATATTCCATTTTCAAAAAGAATGGCAGAGCTTCATTTCACTGTCTATATAAACGTGAAAATGGTACTACATTTATTTATGTTCATCAGAGCAGACCGTGAAAATGGTCCTACATTTATTTATGTTCATGCTTAATGTATGGCTTACAGTGAAAAATCACCCTTGAAACGACTTTCACTTCTTGCCTAGCAATGGCCTCAAAATTAAGATAATGATGGGAAAAGTGAATGACATCTGATAAAGAATGCATATAAACTTCCCAGACGCAAGAGAGTAATCATTACTTGGTTACAAAAACAATGAAGCCATTTGATCTTAATTTCACTATTCTGGCCTCTGCATCTGTGGGCCTGCAAGAACGTGGAAAGCATTTACACAAGAGTTAGACAGCAAGAGTAAGACAGTGGGAGAGGGGGAGTTGGGGAAATAGAGGATTTTTCTGAAATAAATGAGTGTGTGTAGCTCAACTGAGGCACGACTAGCCATCTGTGCATTTCCATGACGATAATTCAAATCTGTTTAAGAAAAAAAAATATGGACATGAAGAACAGGAGAATTTATGCACTGACACTGTTAGTCGGACTGGAAAGGAAGACGTTACATGATCAAAACATTAAAGCATTTGCACACACACAATCACACTTAGCAAGATTGTTCTTGCACAAAAAAATACAACAAAAATCCTCGAGATGAAGAATTTTAGCAGTAAAAAGGATTTTTTTTCCCAGATAATCAAGAGAAAACATTAAGGTATGAAACCACTAAATTCTTACCTCCCATTCTCCATTTAAGATGATAATATACATGTAAGAAAAGCGACCTAAAGAAAAACTATGATGTTGATTAGGACATGATTTACTGAAACAGACTACAAAATCTGGAACCAGAAGAGACCTGAATAAACAGCAAAATGAGTAACATTACTGAAACCATTTCAACTTAAATGCATGCCTAAATGACTCCATGAACCTAGAGAAGAGAAAATTTTACATCCACTCAATGCACCGGAATACATAAATGATTGAGCAAAACAAGTCTTCCAATGTAGACATAATCCTTACAGTCGGCAGTACTAGTAAGCTGAGGTCTGATTTGGAATATATCTGGGAGCTTGGTTGTCCCCAAGGATGCAGCAAGTAAGCGGTGTACAATGACATCTATAAGAAAATTGAGCTCCAAGTCAAAACGTAAATCACAGCACAACTTGATAAAAAAAGAACTAAGTATTTAACTGACCGGCATATCTTCTTATGGGAGAAGTGAAGTGTGTATACAGAGGTGCAGCAAGACCATAATGAGATAACTCTGCAGGACTGAGATCTCTCCTACAAAAGTACACAGCCTGAAATTTTTAGTGATAAAACAAATGAAGAGCATTAGGAATTACTTGCAGATCCAAATCATGAAAACGGAGAAAGGATAACTGAATTGATTTAACTGGAAGTACCTGCGTCATGCATCTCGTTGCCAGAATGCGAATCAGCTTATTAAAATATGTATCATCATCCTGATATTTTTTGGGGGAAAAGATGGAGGGACAGGGCAGAGAAAAGAAAAATCAAGAAAACAAAGATTCACAAAATCCGCCAAAAAAATTACAATAAAATCAAATCATTTGTCTATGTCTCGCTCTTCCAATTTGTTTTTGTGGGGATCACAGACCTTGGGAATAGCAGTTTCTTTAGGTCCATTCAACTAAACCATCTGAGTCATCCTTCCGTTGGCCTCAAAATTTTCAAAGTGCTCCAAAGTTCTAATAGATGATTTATGCCCCTCCTAATCTCAACTGTGTAATCAGCGAATGGTAAACTCATCTATGACTAAAGCAAAAATATAAGGTCTCAAGACAACCTCGAAACATGCCCTTAGTAATAAAAATTCTCTACTACTACAGCTACTAGACATTTCATTCATAATTGCTCCATACACATCCTTAGCAATATTAGTACATCTACCTAGCAGCAATCATAACACTTCCATAGGCACCTTATTATAATTTTTTTCTAAATCAACCAAATATATATATATATACACACACACACACACACGCTTGTTTCTGCTCTTCACATTTTTCTATCAAATCTTCCAAATAAAGGTATGATTTCCAATCTCCAAAGAGTAAAACTAAAGGGTGTCTGTTTAAAGTATATTTAATCCGTAGTCAATCACCCCACAGGTCTCAAATTATACATTAATCTACAGTCAACCATCATCTTCCACTTCCAATGGTGCCTCTTACTTTCCCCATCCCTTTCCAATTCCCTTCTACACAAACACAGAAAAAGATTAAACGAAAAAAATTCACCTCGTACGAGGCGTTAAAGTACAACTTCTCATATGCTTTTGCCTAAGACCATCCAATCACTTTCTTGGCTTCTAGTTTAGGTAATTTACATTTTTAAGCCTCATTTTATATTGTAATAAGTTTCTATAGAAAAACATTAGCCATAAATGCCATATGAACCTTCTGGTTCCACCACTTTGTTTCTTACTTGATGGGCTTTTTATCTATAGACTCTCTTACTACCTCCTTTAATAGGTTTCAAATGTAGTTAGCGATCTCATTCCAATCATGTTAATATTTCTCTCTATATTCCATTTCCCCCTTTTCAATCTCTATTAATGGAAGTCAATTGCTTTTCACCCTACACGTTCTACCATCTCCCATTTTAATACCCACCCCAGCACCTATCGTCATGAAGTACTTCACATTCCTTGCATAATGACCTATCTAACACTGAGGATGAAATCTGTCACACTAATTTTTTCCCCATTTTTAGAACTTAACATGTGTCCTTTTGAAGTATGTATAGGCCAAAGTTGAATCATTCTAATACCTTCCAAAAGATGAAATAATATTACCTTCATTCTAATCCCCAAAGAGAAAATATAACGTTATCTTTCATAAGGTTAGTTAACTTTACCTACATAACGATTTAAATTTTGCCCAACAAGGGATTTCTGGAATTAACCACGAATTCCGCTTATGAAGCCTATGGTCCAATAATACCAGCAACTCATATTTAAAAGAAAAATAACTATTATAATCATATCCCCAACCCATTTAACTTTCAACGCCATCCTTTATACTCAGGTCATTCATTATTCTTACCCCATTTCTATATTTTCCTAGCCTATATCAAGTTTTTACCTTGTGTTACCTAATTCATTTTGCCTTCTCTTCACCCATTTAACCACTTACTTTTCTACACATCATATGCCAAATATTTTAAAATTAAGAAGCAGATACATTTCGTTTTTGCAATGTGTTCATTACTACACTGGAATATTCATGCATCCCCTCTTCTTCAGGCTACCAGGAAGTTGTCTCGTTGACAAAGTAACACCATATTGCTATGTGAGCCCATAGTTTCTGAATAATGGTCATGGTGAGGACTAAGCTTGCAGTGCAGCGAATAAGACTCGTAAGATCATATGAGATGTAATTCACATCAGAAAATCCAAGTATCCTCGAGTGTCACTCATCTTAATTCGACTCTTCATAATATTCTATCTGTATCAGTCACGATATAAATGCTTAGTTACCATATCTTCTACATAATTACATTTACTGTCTTACTTTGTAAATATTGAATTGGGACTGTAATTAGTAGATTTGACAAATTGTAATTAGGGAATGACTGTAATTAGGATATTCGACAGATAATGCTTAGGCGGTAATTAGGGAAATCATTCCTATTTAATGAGAAGAAACTCTCGACTGAGAGATCATCGAGACACATTTGGCATGATATCAGAGCCACAAACATAATTAGGTTTGAATTCTCTGGTATTTCTCTTTGGTTCAAGAAACAAGAGTTATTCGGGTTTCTGTAGTTTGACATTTTAGTGGTCCCGATTTTGGGAAGTTCAGTATAGGACAGGTTACCTCTTTTTGTGACTGTCAATTTTTGGTTGCCGGTGACTCTGCTCGATCGTGGGAATAATCAACAGATTGCGAAGTATTCTCTTAGTGGTACAATTGTCGATTGGGTCGACTGGTTGCTGGAAGATTTCGAGTTCCTTCTTCCAGATAATCGATCGCGTTGCTGGGGCAGAATCTGTTTACGGCTGGACTTCGGCTTCTTCATGTGGTGAGGAATTACCTTTCACGCACAGTGAATTATTCCTTAGTACCGGCAGGAGTTCTGTAATTCTATTTGGGCCTTACCCACAAAAAGGGTAATTTTGTTTGGCTTGGGCCTATTATTTTGGGCTAAATATGAGTTCTGGGCAGATAAATTACTTGAAGGAACAATATATAAATTAAGTTTTTAGTAAACATTATTTCAAAATTAAGGATATAAATTTTAAATTTCAAAAATCAAAATTTCATTAAAATTTATTTATAAT
>CAIGRK010060487.1:3843-15558 GCA_903798315.1 Fraxinus greggii | reverse complement strand
AAACCGGTTAGCATATTGTGAATCGATAATTTCTACTCTTTGAATCAAAACTCTAACAAGGACAAACCAAAAATGTTAATTAATTCAGGTTTAAGACACTCGTGTACAACAATGTGACATTTATTAGATTTCAGCGGCTTACAAATATTCAAAATAAGTATCATGCAGAGCTAAAGATTAACAGTAATACTAATATACATGCTAGTAAATTATAGAAACAAGTTACCATCTTCAAAGTAGTGTACAGCAGACTACATGAAGACGTTTTATTAATAACTATTTACAGCGAATATGGATTACATAACATCACCAGTATATGCATGATAATTGCGATTTTTGTAGCGTATGAGACATGTATTATATATAGTAAAAATCTTGCAAAAGACCATCATGAAGAAGATAAATGCGAAGCAATGACAAAACTTCATCCTTCTATGAACGAAAGAAAAGTGATGAAGTCGATGAGCACGCTATATCACAAAAGAATGTCCCAATCTATTGGCCATGTATTTTTACAATAGTGTAGTGTAGCATGGTCCAAACTATCAAATTTAGAATACCATGTGAAGAATTAGTGCAAAATGGCAAGTTGATATAATAGTGCCAAACATAACGGCAACAGTAAATTACCAACACAAAAAAAATTTACTAGAAAACTTCACGTGTCTGATTTGAAGCTGCAAAAACAAGAGGTTTAGATGAGTATGAGCTACCATAGATTGGCTTACTCCTATAGTCAGAGTGATTGCTTTACTGTGCTTGGATGAGATCTGTTTTCTCCTTTGTCAAGATATTGAACCTTATGATGCCTGCTCTTATATTTCTTATATTGACAACCATGTGCCAGTATTAAATCATCAAGGTATTTGCACTGTGAATTTTATGATAAAAGACAAGCTATTTATAAAACTAAAGCAACATGATCACATGAAATTAAGATACACAAAAAGTAAAACTACTTTTAGAATAAAAGGACCAACTACATTATGCCCAAAGTTACATTTGGGATCCGGTGCACAGACCTAAAAATTCCTCATAGGGGATAAAACAAATTCATAGAAGTTAAAATAAATACACAAGTACCATCCATCACACGATGTGTGATAAAGGTCCACATTGTTTAGTTTATGAAGTCTATAAAAATAAACCCATAATTCAGCAAGCATGTTGTTATGTTCAAAATAAAGGTGTGTAGCACTAGTGATCCACGCAACTGCTTCAGTTGCTATTTCTTTCGCTTTTCTTGTTGCTCTTCTGGAGTGCTAAAGAGTGATCTCTTTATTTTAGTTGTCCGACGGTGAAAGTTTATAGCTCGGAAGGTGAGAGGAATCACCGGGCTTACTGAAGATTTTTTCTTAGTCTTTACTTTCCTAATCACCATTACCAACAACTGATTTCTAGTCAAGGACGAATATAACTTCACACCTCAAGTCACGAGATTAGGGTTCTTTTTGTATGGCGTTCACACAGAAAATTTAGGTTTCATTTTATGTTGTACATACTGTGACAATACTCATTGATCCAATGCTCTGCTAAGGAATAAGAGTAGTAGTTAAACATATTAGTTGTTGATGTAAAAATACTCAAGAAGATCGTCTAGACATTTATACCTTATTCGTTTGCTCCATTTAAGAATGAGCATCGCACAACAAAACCTTCTCAGTTGATCCCCCAAATAGCATTTGCATTGATAATTTGAGTTGAATCTTGCAGTTCAAGATACACCGTTGTACAATAAAAAATAAACTATATTTAGTGATTAAGAAACCTGTTGGTTTAGTTCATCTGTTCAATTTAACATAAAATATAATACTTCACGGCCATCTGTCCAATTTACAAACATTTAACAGATTTTACTGTAGTGGATGGAGTTGAACGACCAGGAGATGCCCTAAGAAGCTGCCCATTTAAGGTTCAGATCAAGGGCATTCCATTCGTTGTCTGAAATCCTTTAGTGCGTCTGGGCCGTGAGATAGTATTTGTATCAGTGGACTAACTTGCTAATGATCGAGTCGAACCCAGCAGTGTTGAAGTCACAGGTGCAAAATCGGTCATCAACCAGTTCGCTGAAGACATTTTATGTCTGAGAGTAGATCCCGAAAATTTGCTGGAATAGTGACGAATAGGTCGCCTCTATTGAAGGTACAGAATGTTGAACAATTATGCAAGGGCTTGCCTTAGGTTGATTGGGTTACACGTGGCCCATTGTTTGCTGGATGGCTGATGTATAGTTCACCACCTCTGCCGATGTTACCGGTAGTAAAATAGTCATGAAAATGCTTACTGAAGTTTCATCTGGTCTTGCCTTAATTATTGCAGAAGCGACGCTTAGTTCAACACCTGAACCATTGAGCAGCTGAATGAGACTGTTATTGGCAGATTTTCTGCATGACTTTTGGCGCAGATGGAGTCCGTAGACCAATCTGCTGTAAAATATGTTGACACCTTTCATCCATCAAAGGGTTTATGTAACTGAAAAATAGAGGATTATGTCAATAGCTACCTTAGAAAAGAGGAAAGTCGTCTTGTAAATTTACGTAACATATCAGGAAATAGTAATGTTTTTCATTCACGAGATGTTAGTTGAATGTGCAGATATGCCTATATGTTTCTCTTCACAGGCTTTTAAACACACATTACCGCAAGTTGCAGAGCATTCCTCACAAGAACTATTATGTTAACTAAATTTGAATTTAGCCCATTTCACGGCTTGAATATCTATGAGCTTAAGATGGATATCAATACCAACTATTGCAATCTATCATGCATAGCGATGTCCATTTCTTGTGACAAAGTTCCACTTGCTGCATTAACATCATGTGTCACTCTCTCGGCTAATACTTTATTTCTTTGGACTTTGTTGTCGCTTGTCTCTATAACTTCTTTCTTCTCCACAAATTCCACCTCCTCGCTCTGAATCAACAAATTATCCTCTTTGTGTAGTGGATCAATCTCCTCTTTGAATGCTAATTTTCGCTGCAGTTTCTATAAGTTGATCACATCATGGAAGACATTGGCTTCTGCTCACATAACTAACAAAAAGTACAGAAATGGAACAAAAAAAAAAAAAAAAAAGCTATATGGACCATATCTTCATGCAGTTTTATACTTTCGTCTCATCTTTTTGCAGTTTTTCCAACTTCAGCTGGTGAGACTAGCAGGCAGATTGATACGCCAATGAATCATCCAGTTGAGAAGCATCTGGGCTATTCCCCAAATTTATAGAAGCATTTTCAGTTCCAGACCAATAGCATCCAGTTCAGATCTATAATGGCATGTTTGACGATCATAGAGGCAGATCTCACAAAATGCTGCACAGAATAATCCAATGGCAGCGCTGGAGCCTGGGCCTGGTGATTCGGGCCACTTTCTTTCATACCTAATGGCATGTTTAATGATAATTGTAGTGCTCGTCTCTCATGGAATGCTGCACAGAAGGATCTTCGTTTGATGGCTGTACAGAAGCTTGTGCTAAGACTACTTGCACCTACGATGCACCAACATGGACATGTGTCGTGTCGTGCATGTCACTACACAATTTTTCAAAAAAGTCCTTACATGATACGTCGACACGTTTATTAAATTCTTTAAACCCTTATTTGACAATCATTCTTTCAAAACTTCTTTTCTCACTCATTTCAACCATAAATTCTCCCAATAAAATATTTTTTCACATAAATCCAAATCTTTTTCCTACTTTTTAATCACACATTCTCCAAAAATTTACTATTCAAAACCCCATTCTACACAAAAATGACACACAAGGTTAAAATTCTTCTTTTTTTAATAGTATAAATTTAGTTTTATACTTTTATTTTCAGTTTTGATGATGAAATATTTTAAATATGTATATCCATTTGGTATTTAATAATAACTTTAAGTTAAAAATACATAACATTTTGATAAAGAAAGAAAAATGACCACAGTAGAGTACTCGAGTGTCAGCACTCGATATGTATACGATACGTGTCGAACATGGACACGTCATCCTAATTGAAGTATCCGTACAACAAAGTTCACCATTACTATGAACATTTTGGAAAGTCGTGGCTCCAAGTACAACACCATTTTCTTTAGAAGAAAGAATTGTGTGACAGGTCAAAAATCATAAAACTCGCCTCTAAGAAAGGACAGACCAAAAATATTAATTAATTCACGTCGAAGACACTTGTGTACTACAATATGTATGATTTACTGGATTTCACCAGCTTACAAATATTAAAGATAAGTATCATGTTGAGCTAAAGATTTACAGTAATACTAATATACATGCTAGTGAATTATGGAAACATGTTACCATCTTCAAAGGTAGCATATAGCAGACAACATGAAGATGTTTTATTAGTCACTATTTACGACAAATACGGATACATAACATCACCAATATATGCATGATACTTGGAATTTTCACAGCCCATGAGACATGTATCACGAAGAAGATAAATGTGAAGCAATCACGAAACTTCATCCTTCAATGAATCAAAGAAAAATGATTAAGTCAAAAAGCAAGCTATATCACAAGGGATGTCCCAATCTAATGGCAAATTATTTTTACAACAGTAAATTGTGGACTAGACTATCAAATTTAGCATACCAAGTGCAGAATTAGTGCAAGATGGAAAGTTGATATACTAATGTCTAACATAACATTCACAGGAAACTATCAACACAGAAAAAAGATACTATGAAACTTCACGTGCCTGATCTGACGCCACAGAAAGCAAAAGTTCAAATGAGGATGAGCTACCATAGATCAGCGTATTCCCTTTAGTCGGAGTGACTGCTTTACTGTGCCCAGATGAGGTCAGTTTTCTCCTGTCGAGATATTTAGCCTTAAGATGCACACTCTTATATTTCTCATATGGATAACCATATGCCACTAATAATTCATCAAGGCATTTGCTTTTCTTTTTATCCCTTGACAGTGGAGCGGACAAAAATTTCCACCTAGGATTCCTCCCTTCAATCAGTTGAGATTATTCCCCTTCACCAGTCAAATAGATGTTCCTGGGGTCAGATTGTAGTGTTATTATTCTGCTCGCTGCTGGAAATGAGGTTAACAGCTCATGAAACGCATCTTCTACAAAAGTCTCCACAGAAGATATAAGCTCGAGTACTCAAGTCATGGAACCCATCAAGCTTGTGGAAAAGATAGGAGGCACCCAAAGTTAATAACCCATGACAAGTAATTTGCTTTACATTGCTTTGTAGTCTATGGCACAATCATTGCACATGTTGCACGATGATTATATGTATAAAAGAAATTGTTAATAATTTGATTACTATAAATCAAATTAAACTCTACTTAATGTGAATTTTATGATAAATGACAAGCTATATACAAAACTAAAGCAACATGATCACACAGAATTGATATAAAAAAATAAAAGTAAAACTACTTTTAGAATAAAAGTACCAACTACATTATGGCCTAAGTTACATTTGTGATCCGGTGCATGTTCATAAATAATCCTCATAGAGGATACATCAAATTCATAGAAGTTTAAATAAAAACACAAGAACCATCCATCAGACTTTCTGAGGCCAGGTATCCAAAATTCAGAGGTTTGATAAAATTTTACATTCGGACACAAGCCGGGCACCTAACGCCTGTACCAAGCTCCAAGTAACAAAGAAAAAAAAAATGAAACTACTATCAAATACCTTTTTGTACTGGCTGCGTGTATTTATGACCAATGCAAAATCAATTGTCACTATAGAATATTTCTCTACCAGAATCAAGTCACGGGAAGAGTTATGAAGCATATATTTTCAAATGCAAGAGTTAACAAAGGAGATAATGTGTAGCATAAAGTTAATGATATTTGATGGATATGGCATTGGACACAAGCCAAAAATTCACACTTCTGACATCCTACACTTGCCAAAAATTCACAATTGCCATTTTGGAAATGTTCGAGTTTTATGGGAAGAATGGCCTTGAGTAGAAATGCTAACATCGTAAGAAGGCACAGAACATACTGAATTCATGGGGCGAGAGATTCAAATGAGTTTTTGTATCAAGCAATTGAGGGTAATTTGATCAGCTGTTGTGCATTTCACCACAAATAATGTTACTTGACTAAAATCTGAACACGCTGAAGTATTGAAGTAATAAAACAAATAATTCAAATTACTATTACCAAACTGATAAAACTTATGCAAACGTACAGTGATCTGAGTGCCATAAAAAGAACTGTGATATATTTCTCCATAACCACTGTGACTTAGCCTCCTCAGGTGAAAATTGGAACTGCAAAAGAGTGCTATATGTTGAAAATCTTGATAAACAAAAGGAATGGTGCATCAAAAAAGTAGTAAAGCCGTTATCTGTTTCAATCTCATATGATGCTCTGCTTCACGTTAGATGAAAACAAAATCCACCCAATTATCCTTCAATAGATCTCGACATAATTAAATAAGCTTCGCGACATTAATATCTAACCACCTTGTCAGTTTAAGCAGTTAAAAGAAGTGAATTTTTTTCATTTATATTTTTATATTCAATATTCCACTCAGGCAATGATGCTCGGACTCGGATACGGGTACGTATCCAAGTGTTGGATCTTTTATTTTCTAAAATGTAGGATACGGGGGCATGGCTAAAAAGAGTTCAAATTTCGAACACAGGTACATGGGTGTACGTCTTTCAAACTTCAATTTTATTACTAATCCAATTCATTTTGAATACACCAAAATCAATTATTCAAAAAGAAGGAAATGAGTATTGAATAAGGAATTAAAACGAATAAAATAGAATTTTAGGATTCAGTTTTCAATTATAAAAATTACTAAATGTTATATAAAATAGAAAATGAGAAATTTGATTGCAATTTGGATTTAGTGGAGCGCTAAATAACACTATATGGAACTCGTTTCATTTTATACAAATAAAACCTTAAATCACCAATACAGAGAGAGAAAGAAGGAAAATAAAGAAGAAATGGAAAGAAAAAAGAAAGAAGAAAACAAAGAACGGAAAACCTAGAGCCGCCACCTTTCTCCACCCCCTCGGATGCGACGCTAGGTTTATAAAGAGCAAAAAGAGGAAAGAAAAGGAAAGGAAAAAAAAAAAAAAAGAAGAAGGAAGAAGAAGAAGTAAAAACGACGAAGTATCCGGTTAAAACTTGAAGGAACCGACACATATCTCATACCCATGTCGTGTAGTGTCCGACACAAGTACTCTGACTATTTCGAAGAGTTCGAGCATTAGAGCACTCACGTATATGCCAGATTTCTCTTTATCTTCAAATGTCTAATACTTGGAACTTAATCCAATACTTTTGACAGTTTTAATATATATTGATTGACCAACTTGTTAAAAGTAAATTTTACTTTACAAGTATATCTTCACTAGTCAAGACTGCGAGTGTTAACAGAGTACTAAATAACTACCCATGTTAGTAAACTCGATCCAGACACTTAAAATAGGGAAAGGGTCAAAAGGTTGAATCCCGATCACTCCGGCGATCATAAATAATTGACTACACGCACACATACCGTGAAAAATTATAATTATAAGTTAATTCTACATCAATATAAAAAACAAAAATTGTATCAATAAAAAAAGATTACGTTTAATGAAACTAAAGTTGAAACCCATCTTTATATTTTTCTTTTTTCCTTTTCTTGGTAAAAATAAATGGAAAAAGTCAACCATTTCACTGGATTTACCCAATTCTTAAGTATCCAATTAGTCGGCCATGACCAAAAAAGTTCTTGGGCTGGTTCCGATTATTTCGGTTGAACCAGCCCATGGGTTTAGCAATTTTCAAAACATCGTAAATACAATTGTTGCATCTTCTACCAAATAGTCATGACTAGCACATTCAGAAAACAGAGATTAAGCAAGGAAAGCAAGAAACCATTTTTAATTGTTTTCTTAAAATAAAGTAGCAAACAAAATCAGGACTCTGTCCTTGATTCTCCTTTACCTAGAGAATTAATTACCTTGGTTTGCCTGTCCGTCAAGGAAACAAACATCAAATCTATCAATAAATGGTGAAAGAGGAAGTAAACTAGAATATATATAATTTTTGCATCCCTAACAATAAACAGGATCATAAAGACATCAAATAATCATATTTTGGCTATTAACAAACCTCAAAGAATAATTCAATACATATAAACTGAAAACTATAATTCCATTAAACAAAATTCAACGAGCAGTTCTACTTATAAAATGCATGATGCAGAACATGCATTTTTCTGTCAAAACTAAGATAAACTTACGAAAGCCCATATTAGAAAATCAAATAAAGAGACCAAAAAGAGCTCACCTTTGCAAGTCCCAGAGTAGAACAAGAGAGTAAGTTCTATCAGCAATCATAGAAATAACTTCCAAACCAACCAAAATGCTTTTGCTAAAACACAATCTAGCTCAACTTAAACAAATACATGCAGAAATTCACATTTCAAAAGGAAAAAAATGAAAGGAGAAACATCATCTTGTTTCGAATTATCAATCGATCACACTAGAAGGATGAAGAAGTGTGATTAATGAACAGAACCGCTGGAGGAGTGGATGGCTGTTGAAGAAGCCGGTTTTTTTTCGCAACCAAGTGACATAACATACTAAAATTAAGAGAGAGCAATAAAATCTGTCATAATCCTATGATACTTGTGAATGAATTGGAACGTTCAAGAAAGCATCAGGCGTATTAACAGTAAATATCAAATACTTTCATTTCTAGCAGAAACAAGGATTTAAGCAAGAAGAAAAAACACACCGTAGATGCTTCACTTGGCAAGAATTTACGGAGCTTGATTCTCCTGCTGCTGCTAATAGTTCAGTGGCCTCCTGAAACGCATGAAGTATTGCTCCGGACAGTGAACTGCATAATGGAGCCAGCCACGAGGCTGCTGAACCCCAATCACACTCCATTCATGTTCAGAGAGAAGACGATTCTTGGAAAGCAGTTTAGCAACTTCTAGTGGAAGAATAACGTGCCTTTAGTACTCGTAGATGTCTTCGTAGTATTACCCGGAATACTGGATATGACCCATTTCGTATTCGCATCCAAATTTTACGAATCCTTGATTGTTGAATAATCCCTCTAAAAAAATTTTAAGATAAAAAAGAAGTCAAAGAAAAGTCCAAATCTGTACTTCTATATTTTTAAGATTCTTAAGATTTACGTACATGTTGAACTGTCGTTGAAGAAGACGCTGATTTTCAAACTTCAAAATTATAGGATTTTTTCTGTACGATTTTGGGGTTGAAGATGAATAGGGGAAAATGGGAGATCATGGCGTGAGAGGAGGGATTTGACGCCCCCAGAAGATTTTCAATGATTAATCCTCCAACTATTATGACATGTCAATTTAGTCCAACACTTTATTAGAACTTCAAACCGGTTCAGAATCTATCCTAAACGTTAAATAGGCCCTCCAACTATTCTGAAACGTTAATTTAGTCCATACTTTTACTGAATCTTCAAAACATTCCTCAAAATATCCGAAATTTTTAAGTTGGTCTCCCATCTTTCATTGAACTTCAATTTAGTTAACAACTATACTAAAACTTCAAAACGGTCCTCCCACTATCCGAAACATTAAGTTGGCCTCCATCTATTCTAGAACGTCAATTTAGTCTAAAACTTAGTTGAAACTTCAAAACGAGCCTCCAACTATTCTAAATACTAAGTTAGCCCTCCATCTATTCTGAAACGTAAAATTAGTGCAAATGTTTACTCAATATTGAAAACGGTCCTCAAACTATCTGAAATGTTAAGTTAGTCCCCTACCTTTCTTGAAACTTCAATTTAACTCATACCTCGAGTGAAAATTCAAAATGGTTCTGCAAGTATCTCAAACGTTGAGTTGGTCCTCTAACTTTCTGAAACGTCAACTTGTTCAATGCTTTGTGGAAAACTATAAAACGGTCCTCAAACTGCCCATACCATTAAGTTAGTCCTCCAACTTTCCAGAAACATCAATTTCATTCGTAACTTTGTTGAATCTACAGAACAGTCATCGAACTATCTGAAACATTGTTGATCTTCCACCTTTACTAATATTTCAATTTAGTCCAAATTTTTGTTGTAACGTTGATACATGACCAATGGAAGGCTTATTTGTCTAAACTTCAAAACGATCCTCCACCTTTCCTTGAACTTCATTTTAGTCCAAAACGTTGTCGAAATTTCAAAACCCAGACCTATCAGAAAGGTTATGTTGGTTCTCTACCTGTAACGACCCGATCTTGCACTGGAGCCGTTATCATATCATACGTCCATACAAAGGTACTCTTCTACTGGCAACTGCCAAAGATGCCAACAATCAGATTTATCCCTTAGCATGGAGGACAGTGGATGCGGAAACAAATAAATCCTGGATATGATTTTTGTCAAGCTTGAAAGATTTTATTGACGATTCAGAAGAACTCGTATTGGTTTCGGACAGGAAAACCAGCATTGAAAAAGCCATTACATAGGAATTTTCGTTGTCTCACCATTATTGTTGCATGTGTTATATGGAAAAGAACTTAATACAGTGGTGCAGCAACTTGAGTTCAATATTTCTATTCAAACGAGCTGCTACAACTTATCGGATCGACGAGTTCGAAAGACTTATGGAACATATTCGTATGGTAAGTGTAAGATCGTACTTGGAGCGAGCATGTTTTTCATTTTGGTCATGAGCACTATTCGTTGGCCAGCGATACAACATTATGACAAACAACAACACAGAATCTCTGAACTCAATGTTAAGACATGCCCGTTCATTACCGATCACGTGCTTGGTCGAACACATTCGAAGTACTATGCAGAGGTGGTTTTATGAATGTCAAATCCATACAACTGCATGTAGTACTGTACTGTCATCGAGTATGGAGAGCGAGTTACGGACAACATTCGAAGCCAGTATTAGGCTTCGAGCTCATGTATTGAACGGTTCATTGCTTCCCGTGGACGAAGTCATTAGTAACATGCAAATGCAATGAAACTATTTTTGTATCTGAGTATTATACAGAGTGACAACTTATGAAGTTTTCAAGTGTAACTCACTTATTTAGTGATGTCGTGCTATTTATAATGAACTTCTTTGGAAGCAACTATGGTGAGTTACTAAACAGTTACCAAATCACATCTCAAATTTAATTTGACAACTCATTGGTGTGATTGTTTAAGGTCTAATTGTACTGTTATGACTTAAACTTTGTACATAGATTATGACAATTGTAAATCTTAATAAGTGCATACTACTTTGTTTTCAAAAATCCTGCATGTTGTTGTTGGCAATCAATTCTCGTTATGACCTTTGTATCCTAAGATGTAGTATTGTCATATGAGATTTTTAAGTACTTCAACAAATTGATGTACCAATAGGCAAGGAATTATGACTCGCAAAAATCATCCATCAACTGAAGTGTCCGATGAGGATTCGTCAACATGTTTATTCACTGCATGTCTTCGCATTCCAACGTCAAAACAGTATCCCAACTTTAGACAGCATGGATAACATGTGCAACATTTTGCCATACACATAAAAAAGTTTAAGTCACAATTGAAGGATCGATGGGTCCTAAATCTATATTCGACATCATTATAACAATTTTTCTGCTACTCTTACATAATTCCCTAGTTTACAGTATGTAAAATTTAAGTAACTAACTGGAAGATTATACATGAATGTTTTCCAACAATGTTTATCCGTGTGAAGATCCAATTGGAGATCTACAACTGTATTGAATTATTAATTTTAATACATATT
>CAIGRK010060465.1:0-12988 GCA_903798315.1 Fraxinus greggii | reverse complement strand
TTGCTGCTCCAAGTCATCCGTCTTGATTTGAGCACTAAGAGCTCGCCTCGTGACCAATAACTCACCCACGGCATACTCCGTCTTTGCTTCATCGCTAACTCCCTCCAATTCCAGCATGTCTTCATAATCACTTTCACTTTTTCTCACCACCTCTCCATTGCGCACAATCATTGACCTTTTGTTTGACATTGAGAAGCGATGTGCCCCATCCCAAACTCCTAAAGCATTGGATGTCAAGATTCCTTATTGGCTAGGCTCCCGCTTTGATTAGGGCCTTGTTAGCATTCTCATCTTTCACCTTTTGAAATTCAGCTCTCCCTTGAACAGCCCCATCATCCTTGTTATCCCATCTCGGCTTCCATGAAGGGTTGGAACCCGAAAAACCCGATGAGTACTTAGCTGCTCCTTTCATCTTCAATTCTTTCTCCACCTTCATAGCCACAAGTAGTAGTTCCTCCATCTCCAGATAATTTTGTAATTCCACTACATTCGCTATCTCCCTATTCGAACCATTCATAAATCAAACCATGGTAGCCTCCCCTATCTTCTTCAATATTTGCCCTAATCGTCAAAACCTCCATCTCATTGTAATAGTTTTCCACACTTCGAGACCCTTGATAAAGGCCTTGCAACCTTTGATGAAGCTCCTTATAGTAATGACTAGGAACAAACCTCTTTCTCATGATATTTTTCAATTCTCCCCAGGTACTAACAGGTTGCTCTCTACTCCTTCTCCTTGAAGTTACCATTTGATCCCCACCCAATAATAGCATAATCAGTAAATTAAAGGACTGTAATCTTTACCTTCTTTTCCTCCGAATAATTGTAACAATCGAAGATCAATTCAATTTTCTTTTCCCACACCAAACACACTCCAAGATCACTTCTTCCCTTGAAGGTTGGAATAGTCATCTTGATATTGCCCATGTTTCCATCAACTCCATCATGATCCTGACCCCTTCTTCCATACCTATCTACTCTACCATGTATTCTTCCTAAGCTAACATCCGCCAATGCATCCTCATCCATTCCACTTTCTGCTTCAATTTCATCCTCAAGATTCATCCCACTCCCCTGCCTACCTTACCTCCTTATATTAGGAATCTCTCTATAGCGATCCCTACGTAAGTTAGCAAGTATTGTGTCCTGCCTATCCATTCTATCCCTCATGTCGTCACACAATCTTTCAAACTGCTGATATATGTCATTCACCATCCCAGCTTGATCTGGATTCAAGCTTGATGTAGAACCGTCTCTGTCAGACATCCTAACTCTAAGATTTTTATATGCCTCACATGTTTCACTCGTGTATCACTCAATATGGCTTTTTCCCTCTATCAATCTCACCACTCTATTTTTTTTCACTCAATGCTTTCACCCAAGTGCTTCAAAGTCAATATCGAACTCAACCAAATCTTATCCTCGAAGAATTTAAAACGGGTTATGAATGATGTGTACTTCAAGAGATTTATGGAACGAATAGAAAACAGAGAATTGGACAATTAGAAGTGAAACTAATTTTAATTCAAGAAAGTGGTTCTTGAATTGAATCCGAAACCTTGTTTTACTCAGGAATGAAGTTGGATTGCTGGAGATTTCCAGGTAATAATGAGGATTTTTTGTTTTTGAAATCGTACGGATGAACAGTAATTTCTTTTTAACTCGGGAATGTGATAACAAATCCAGCAACACAAATGAAATTGAATTCGGACTTGTAGACAGCCTGAACAATAACTTTGACTCTTTTTTTTTTTATAAATATTATAGATCAAGACTCAAGAATTAAGGACGGACTCGAAGAACGTGAAGACTTAAAGAAACAAGAAAACATGACTTAAAAACAAGAAAAGATATAACCTTAATTATTGAAGTCTAGGCTCTGATACCAACCGATGAGAACGACATAGTAATTGTAGCTACGCAACCCACAACGAGATTAGAATCAACCCAAGAAAGCTAACTAATCCAAGTTTTGGATTCAACCCAAGATTTATGAACCAAGCAACCAATACAATCGCCAACAATATGTTGATGTCTTGATTACACACATAATAAATCTAGCCCGATAGTTTGAAAGCCACAAGAATTCGATCCTTGACAAGTTCGAAGTTTGTTCAATGAAGAACAAGGTTGAAAGGTTAAAGCCTCACAAGATTTTAATCTCAATAATAATAATCTCCTTATACAATGAAAGGAAATAACTATTTATACCAAACCCTAGAATCTAGTAAGAAATGAAATATTAACTTGCCTAAACTATCAAAGTTGTAATATAACAGAAATCTACCAAAATAAGGAAAAATGCAGAAAAGGAAACTTTCTGCCAAAGTTAACCTTATGCGGTCGCATAGGTATTCTAAAATGAAGGCTCCTAGTTTCGGTATGACACCATGCGACCACATGGTGAGTTTCACTATGCATTCACATAGTGCAAAGTTATGCCACCGTCTTAACTTGCCTCCAACACATTGATCCAAGTGTTTTTTGATATCGACCCAACATGAAACTTCTCTTTTTTCCCGTGTAGATCATGTCATCATTTGCTTGAACGAGCAATCACATGAACTCTTTCACCTGTTTTGCCTTCCAACGTGTCATCGGACCTCCTTCGATAATGAATAGGTCTCGTCCCAGGCTTGTCCTCGTCGTAACGGCACCTTGGATCACATCAGTACCTCAAGATCCTTTCTGCCTTGCAGAAACTATTAAACTCACTCGATCAAAACTTCAAATCTTTATCAATGTAAAGACATTTTACTTGCTTTCCAATCTGTTTTTCAATCATTGTTTTTCACTCCTTGAAGGTAGCAAGCACATCACTCTTCTGCTTCAAGAAAAAAATTCATGTTTTTCTAAAGAAGTCATCAATCACTATCAATAAATAATAAACAGCTCATTTCCAAGGTGTCCACGTCGATCCCTAGAGTTCAAAATGAATGTATTAAGTGTTCCTTTCGTATTGTGTCTCTGTTTGGCAAATTTGACCATTTTCTGATTCCTAAAAACATAATTCTCACAAAATTTCAACTTACTTATATTCTAATCACCAAGAAGCCCTCTCCTGCTCAATTCAACCATCCCATGCTCACTCATATATCCAAGCCGCATATGTCAAAGTTTAGTGACTTCTTGATCTGTTGAAGAAGAAATAAAAATTGTTGCATTACCTATAACTGTAGAACCCTACAAGGTATACAACTATAAAAATCCTCTTTCCTTTCATCACCACAAGAACACCCTTACTAACCTTCAAAACTCTACATTTTCCATTGTACATGTACCCTTTTAAATCAAGGGTACTTAAAAATATGAAATTCCTCTTTAGATCATGGACATGTCTCACATCACCTAATGTTTTGATGGCTCCATCAAACATCTTCTAATTGTTCCAATACAGCAATTTCACACGGCGAGTTATTTCTCATGATTACTACACCTCTGAAACCACTTCATATGTAGTAAATCAATCCTTATTAGGAATCATATGGAAAGTACACGCCAAATCAAGTATCTCCTCACAAGTTTTGGAATCGCCATCATGTTGCTCTTTATCACTTTTTTCATCTTCCACAACACCGGCTTCTCCTGAATCTTCAAGTTGCTTTCCCTTATGATTTGTAACAGACGTCCTATTCTTCAACTTGTAACAATCAGCTCTCGTGTGCTCCTTTTTCTTGCAGTAGTGACATACCTTGTTTTTATTCTTAGATTTTGATCTGCCTCTCATTTTTTTACCATGATTCCAATCATGAGTCCTCCTATGTACAACCAAGCCCTCGGCTTG
This sequence comes from Fraxinus greggii, assembly GCA_903798315.1. Lineage (NCBI taxonomy): Eukaryota > Viridiplantae > Streptophyta > Magnoliopsida > Lamiales > Oleaceae > Fraxinus > Fraxinus greggii. The sequence goes on along the minus strand of CAIGRK010060465.1, from coordinate 9,204 downwards.
ACCCTGTGCTCCAATCTCAAGGTGCTTTGACTTCTCTTTTAAACAATAAAGCATCATAAACTTCATCAATTGTGAGAGTATCACGACTACAGAGGATGTTGTCTCAAAAAGTCGTATACGAAGATGGTAGCAAACTGAATAATATTAAAGCAAGATCCTCCTCGCCATATTTAACCTCCATAATCTCTAAATCTGCCACAATTTCCTTAAACATGGTCAAGTGATTATCAATTGACATACTTTCAGACATGCGGTGAGAATACAAACGATGCTTCAAGTGTAACTTACTTGTCAAGCCTTTTGTCACGCAAAGTTGCTCAAATTTCAACTACAATGAAGCGGCGCTCTTCTCCTTAAAAACATTTTGAAAAATTTAATTTGAGAGATGAAGATGAATTTGGGATAGAGTCTTTCGATCCCTGAGCTATTTTTCCTCTTGTATCCAAGTAGAAGGTATCTTATCAAATTTCAATAATGCATCATCCAAATCAATCTGTGCAAGCACAGCACACGTCTTCACTTCCTATAGCGAAAACCTTGTATTGCGATCCAACAGTAGAATATCGCATTTCATTTTTGTTATCACCAAGAATAACCGAGCTCTAATACCAATTTGTTATAATAAAGATGAAAACATGACTGCATAGAAAACATATTGAAAGCAATATTCATTGTAATTCTCTTCATACAGTGGATTTCTCTCATCTACATGTGATTTTTTCTCATTTTGGATTTCGACATAAATCTTGGTGTCTGTGTTTGCGTTCTTTATTTTCTTATTGTCATCTTGTTGTCATTTTGGATTTCGACATAAATCATGCCCCTGCTGTGCCCCTAATGATATGTCCTCTACACACTGCATTATTTTCCCTGTTAATGCAAAAACATACAGCAATATCCCCAGGGTATGCAGTTTGCACAGAATTGTTTATAATTTCAAATCCTCCATTATATATATTGTATTACCAACTTGTTGCCTCGAGAAACCTAAATTTCTATGTAGGAACCAGTACATCAGATATTACATCCATTGTCCCCAGTGCCATTTTGAAAAGTTTAATAAAATCTCTTTTTCACAAGAATCAAATTCTTTGTTGGATAAATAAACAAGAAATTGGAAGGCACCCTTAATTGCATCAGGACTGCATATGCGTATGAATGGGTTTTGAGGACCATGCACTATAACTAAATAAATAGGCATTCTAGTGACTCTTCATCTGAAATGACATAGTCCGAATACTATTTAAGTTCAATGTCAATTCCCTCCAAATATAGTGAAAAAATTCAAGTCGGTAAAAAATTGGAAAGAAAATGGTATGTATCGTACTTTGTTATGATGTAGTAACTTCATAACAAGTTGAGATTTAGTAAATCAACTCTCAAATACAGGACTAGATAAAACTTCCAATCGTACCGATTCGATTTCAAAATTGAATTTGAACCAGAAGGTTCCACTTACTAAGTATCCAAAATTTTGGTTCGATTTGATTATCTTTATAATCGAACCGAACCATATCTAGACTTACTGAAATAGTTGGTAATCCATAAAGGCTAATAATCCAATAGGAATTGTCCTGTCCTATTCGGGTGGTGCTTTTGTGGGTTTTGTTTCTTCTTGTGAATGTTTCACTTTTGTGGGTTTTGTTTCTTCTTGTGAATGTGTTCTACAAAAATATTATGGATTTGTTTTGATGTAATGCCAAGTGCATGGGACAGCTCCTAATTAATGTTACTTTAGGTTTTTGTAATGTAGGTGTCATGGACGATATCTTTTTTCACATCATCATCTTCTTAACATCCAATACTGTCGTTCTTGTATCTAGTGGGGAGTGGGGACCTTTATTTTGCATATGGTCCAAAACTAGAGTTTGCAATTTAATACATTGCAATAAATTACTTTTGTCTTTTATGGAGCTTTTCGAAAGAAGTTTATAGAGTCGTAAAGCTAGATGAGTACATCTCTCTAATGAAGTACGGATTATGCGATTGTGTTAGTTGAAGAAACTGATTTTTCACGTATTTAGTGTACGATTAAAATAATTATTATAATTTATATATGTCATATCACTCATGATAAATTTTACTCCACTCTAGGTTAGGTCACTTGTGATACAAGGACAATAAGATTAAAGATTTTTTAGTTTTTTAGTTTTTGTAAAATTTATAATTGGATTATTATATTCACATCACCTACACTACATTTTAATTGTAATGAATGTTCTAATCTTTTGTTCATTTTCAAACTTATGTCCTCGACTTCTTCCTTCAAACTACAAACCTTCTATTAATTTGTATATTTTGGTCTTTAATGACGATATTTTTTTTTCAATAAAATTGGTTAGAAGAGCATAAAAAGACTTGTTTGCCTCTTTTATTTTTAGGTAATCTAAATAAAAAATAAATACAAAAGTTTGAAAATATTTGTCAATTCATTTCAATGCAGATTAGTAAAATATTTTTAAAAAACTGTAACTAAATGAAGTTTAATAGTAATAAAAATACGACAAAAAAATTAAAAACATAAATATAAATATAAAAAAATATTGAGAACCATTATTGCAATTAAAATGTGCACAAATAAAAATTCCTTGATTATGTATTTACATGTGATCATTATGGCTCGTTTGACGATGTTTCTGAAAAGTCATAAATTAGTTTCAGATATTTGATTAAATTTTTAAAAATACTTTGATTAATTAAAAAGTTATTTCCAAAAAGCTGATTAAATGTAATTTCTTCAAAAAAAAATATTCTACAAAAATTAGTAACCAAATCATGCAAACGATGGATAGGGATAGAATTCATGATTAAATGTAATTTCTTCAAAAAAAAATATTCTACAAAAATTAGTAACCAAATCATGCAAACGATGGATAGGGATAGAATTCAAAAAATGAAAATAAAAATAAAAATGTTCAACTCAAACAATGGCGTTGGTAATCATAAATTTAAGAATAATATCATTTAGAACCCTGCTATAGTATCAAAATAATTGACATAATGTCACATTGTACTCTATTATTGAATTGTTTAAAACATGGTTATTTTTTCATCAAATCACCTCCAGTCATCTTGAAATGTGACTCTACTTTTAACATTATTCTTAGAACAAAGTGGTTTAAGCCATGGTTATTAAACCCGGACCGGACCGGCCGGTTCGATCCGAAAATCGTCGAACCAGATCATGGTCCGGTCCGAATCACCTTTTATTTTTACTATGCAACTGACCCGATAAAAACCAGGATGAACCGTTGGTTTTTGCATTAAACCGTTGGCCCAATTCTATATAACCCTCCCGGTCCACATATAATATATTTAAATCAGTTTTCTCTCATTCTCATATTTGAATTTGAAGCCCTAGCCTGTAGAAAAGCCTCGGCCATTACTTGCAATTTCACTCCCAAGAATCCAAAGCGCTAATTTCAAGTTGTATTACATGGAAGAAGAAGAAGATGTATGTCCCAAATTCACGATTTTTCTTTTTTTTTTTTGTAATTTTCAGTTATTTGCCATTAAATTATGTCAAAAATATTTCTCTATATGGGTGAATTTTGGAAGATTTTTACCATAATTTCGTGTTATAATTATGTATGTTGTATACTATATACAACAAATATGTTTTAAATGCAATTTTATGGGTGAATATGGAATCGATTTATTTGGTTAGTGTTTTCAATTTAATAGAGAGCCGACTGCAGGGATCGAAAAGTTTTTTATGAATGCTTAATGTTGCTTAATGTTTGTAGTTGACAGTAAACTTGCAAATTAGCAATTTTTGTAGAATTGTTTATTGTAGAAGCTAGAAGGAATGGTTTAGGGGAAAAATGCAGAAGGAATAGTTAAGGAGAAAACTTGGTGTTTATTGTTTAGCAATGCAGAAGGAATAGTTCACGAATTGTTTATTGTTTAGCAATGCAGAAGGAATAGTTCAGGAATTGTTTATTGTTTAGCAATTCAGTTGCTTCTCTTTTCTATCAAAATCCTACAATACCCTAAGCAGCTTGTCTTTACAGAGACCAAAACTTGGTGTTAATACAATAATTACATAATCTTGGAGTTCATTTATGAAATAGATAAACATCAGGTGAAAAAAGGTACCCAATTATCAAATTTTTTTTTTTCACGTGATTTGTGTGTCATTAAAGAGTAGAAGTTGAGATGGAGAAGTTTTAATATTCGGTTGAGTCATTTGGTGTGGCAAATCTTAATGTTTTCCAATTGTTGTAGTTGTCCTAATGACATATAATTTAAAATAATTTGTGTCTTTGTATAGTTCATTGGTGATAATAGTACACCACATTCTTCTCCACCAAAAGGTCATGCCAGGGGAAAAACAGATATAGAATGGGGTCATTGTAAAGAGATTCTCGAAGCTGATACTATTGAAAATAAAAAGAAATTTGTTTGCTTGTATTGTGGAAAGACTTTTTTGCAGGAGGTGGTATTAATCGCGTCAAACAACACTTAGCGGAGTTAAGAGGTGATGTGGATTCGTGTCATAAAGTACCTCCTGATGTAAGATTCAAAATGAAAGAAAACTCGGACAACTTTGCTGTAAAGAAACGTAAAACTCAAGAAGTTCTTGAAGAGTGTAATCCACATAGTTCTTATTATAGGGAACAAGAAGAGAAAATGTATACAGATTTTCATAATAATGATGTTCAGGAAATCATCCCTCCTAGTTCTAAAGGAAAGAGTATAGGTATGGGTAAAAGTGAAAGAAAAGGAATGAGAGCTAAAGGTTTAAAAGAACAAAAAGGAATTAGTTCGTACTTCATGCCAAGAACGGGATCTGGTAACCAACCTACTATTAAAAGTGTTCTTCAAAGTAAAGAAGCTATAGAAAAATGTGATCTTATTACATCGAAATGAATGATTGATTCATGTATTCCTTTCAATGTTGTAAATTCTGTGTATTATCAGCAAAGTATAAACGCCATAGATAGTATGGGACCTGGCTATAAAGGTCCAAACTTTCATAGTCTTTGTGGTTATTTGCTGGCTAGAAATGTTAAGGAGGTAGAGAATTATGTTGATAGTTATCGTTTAACTTGGAAGACGACTGGTTGTACAGTTATGGCAGATGGTTGGACACATCAATGTAGGAGAACTCTCATTAATTTTCTAGTTTATTGTTCGAAAGGAACAGAATTTTTAAAATCTGTAGATGCTTCAGATGAATCAAAAATTGCTGATATGTTATACAAGTTGTTTTGAGATATTGTGTTATTTGTGGGTTCAGAACACGCGGTCCATATGGTGACAGACAATGCTGCAAATTACGTTGCTACTAGTAGGTTATTGGAGCAAGAGTTTCAAACATTATTTTGGTCNTAGTTTATTGTTCGAAAGGAACAGAATTTTTAAAATCTGTAGATGCTTCAGATGAATCAAAAATTGCTGATATGTTATACAAGTTGTTTTGAGATATTGTGTTATTTGTGGGTTCAGAACACGCGGTCCATATGGTGACAGACAATGCTGCAAATTACGTTGCTACTAGTAGGTTATTGGAGCAAGAGTTTCAAACATTATTTTGGTCTCCATGTGCAGCCCATTGCATAAATCTAATGTTTCATGATATTGGAAAATTGGATGAAGTTAGTAATGTCGTATTTCAAGCATCAAAAATCACAAAATATGTATACAACCATTGCTACCCTTTGCATTTAATGAGGAAGTTTACTGAAGGAAAAGAAATACTTCGACCCACTCCTACTCATTTTCCCACTAACTTTATAGCTTTACAAAGCATATTGGTCCAAAAAGATTCATTAAGAGCAATGGTGACATCTAGAGAGTGGACATTATTAGCATATGCTAAAGAAAGCAAAAAAGGAAAAAGATTTGTTGATGATGTACTCGATTCTGTGTTTTAGAAAGAGTGTGCTACTATTGTGCAACTTACTTAGCCCCTAGTTCGTGTTTTACGAATTGTTGATAGTGATGAAAAACCTTCAATGGACTACTTGTATGAAGCTATTCGTGTGGCAAAAAAATGAAATGGAACATAGATTTCAACGAAGGAAGACTAGAATTGCTCCTTATCTGCAAATTATTCAGAATCGATGGGATAATCAGTTGTGTAAGAGTCTTCATGCTGCTGGATATTGGTTATTTCAATATAATATTCCAAATATGGAAAATCATAAATAAACTATTTCGGGACTTTTAGATGTAATTGAGAGGCATGCTTATGGTCAACCTGATTTAAGAAGCAAATTGACTAGTGAAATAAGACTATTTATGCAAGCACATGGTGACTTTGGACGTTTATCTGCTGTAGCTGATCGCCATAGAATGGCTCCTGGTAAAATAAATATTATATTATGTACTTCGTTGTATTATTTAGTTTAAATTTCAGTTATACATTTATTTTAATTAGTTATTAGTTTTTACAGATGAATGGTGGATGTGTTATGGTAGTAGTGCACCAAACGTACAAACACTTGCAATTCGAGTGTTAAGTCAAACATGCAGTTCTTCAGGTTGCGAGAGGAATTGGAGTATGTTTGAACACATACATTCTAAAAAGAGAAATAGACTCGAGCACCAAAGATTTAATGATCTTGTTTATGTTCACTACAATTTAATATTGCAACAACGATAATGTTATTTAAATAGAAGTTTTCATCCTTTCATGAGTTATTTGATTTTTAGATTTGATTTTCTTTTACTAGAATTATATTTGATTATTGTAATTGAATAACAAACATTGTTTAGGAATCACTTCAAGAGTCGAAATTATGATCCTATAGACTTTGAAAGGTTTGGCAATTATGGCAATTGGGTATTAGAGGAGGAGCCACCGAATCTAGTAGATGATGAGTTGGAGACATTTCGTCGTGATTTAGGTCTATGTACTACGGAAAACGATAAAAATTATAGTAATTGTTCAACTGATACTATTATTTCTTTTTCTTATTAAAATACATATGATGTAATATTAAATTTTTTACTTTTTTCAGATGAATTGCATTTTGATAATCTTGATCTTGATGGTGATGACGATGATGACAATGACAATGAAAATAGATTGAGGGTGTGTTTTAGCTACATTATTTTAGAAGAATGTATTTTGAAATAGTATATTGATGGAAAATGTGTGGTTGAAAAAGAAAGAAAAATTATTGATGTGATGGAAAATATTATTTTATTGAAGAATAAGTGGTTGAAAACGAGTAGAAGAATGAGAATGAAAATTCTAATGTGTACCAAACAGAGGTTTACCAACAATGAAAACGAGAATTTTAGTATGAATAAGACTACATCATTGGTACAAGGCGAAGGAATTGAAGAATTTATATTTGATACCCCTGGCGTGGATGCACTCTAATTCTTCTTAATTGAGAGAGTGTTGATTTATTTCAAATAATTTACTTTGTAACACGTGCTTTATGCATGATTATTTTTTACATGTTGATTTTATTTTTGCAAGAATATTCTTATAGTATATAAAGCTATCTTGTTTATTTTTGCCACATAAATTTGTCTTTGATTGGTGGTTGTTTATTGCTTCAAATCCATATACATGATTTACGATTTGTTGAATTTTGACATACAAATTGATTTTTAGTCACCTAAATTATATAAGGCTAATTTAGTTAGTATTAGAAAATATCAAAAATTTTATTATTCATTAAATAGTTAATAATATATTTAACAAGAATTGACCTGCCGGTCCAATTACCGGGTCACTGGTCGACCCACTGACCCGTTGCATTGTCCGAGTCAGTGTTCGGGTCGAGTCTGACAGCTATGGTTTAAGCGCGAGTCGATCCAGGACGCAGAACGGTGAACGCTCCGCCGACCAATCATATCCGTTATCCTAGGACATGCTGGACTGGACCCCACGTACATTTTGCTTTGAAAAAGTGAAATCCCAAAATCAGCCACGTTTTGGGATCACACGTCCTTAAGTATGTGGTATCTACACGTAGCACGTCCTAAATGGCATTATTCTGTTTGATTTGCATAATTTTTTGCTCATTTTTGTTTTCTTTATTTTTAGCAATATTTAATTTAAATTAAAGTCAATAATTATTTTTAATCAACTTTTCAACCACACAATTTATCCATTTTTATTAAAATCTACTAAATTTTTAATTTTAATATCCGAAAAAATGGAATATAATATATTAAATTTGTGAAATTAAGCATTTTAATTATAGTATTAAGCGTATGTTTGGTTCAACTGAAAATTTATTAAAATTTAAATCAAAGTAACAAAAGTTAATTTGAATTATATATTTCATATGATATATAACTTTTTGACTACATATTACGCCCTTGTTTGATACTTTTTTTTTTTCAAAATACATTTTTCTCTCTCTCTTCTTTTCAACTACGCATTTTTAATAAAATTATATTATATGCAAATCCAAAAAAAAAATCTTTATTTTTTAACCATATATGCTCCATCAATCTATTATTCCAAAATATATTCTTACTATAAAAATGGTAAACAAACAGGCGCATTAATTTTTATTTGAATTTATTTAAAAAATTAACTTTTTATCTAAACTAAACAAGAATGTAATTATGTGTGATTTAAATTACCGAATTCTCGTCATCCGAAAATCCAATGTTCTTATCTAAATATAAAATAACAAATGAAAATTGGAAAATGAAAATAATTTCATATATATTATGAAAATGAGAAAAGAATGTTGAAAATTTTGGATTTGTAGGAGTTTTAAGAGTTGGATTTGACCAAATATAGCCGAATATTATGGACTTAATATTAAATGTTTGTGGTTAGCTCAAAGGCCAAGCATTATTGGACTGATCAATTTCAAGTGAATAAGGAATTAATGTAGAAATTGAGTTTCAAATGTGAAAAAAATTTAAAAATTAAATTAGTGGGAAAAATAAAAACACTGCCATTTCCGTTTTCTAAAGTAGTCGCTTGACCATATTATTTAGAGATTATACCACTTTGACTGAAAATAATTGACAGATGATGTGATATAATGTTAGTTGACAAGATGCTATCGAATGAAAAACTTGAAGTGTTAAAAACAGTCTAATGATAACTTGTCATATGACATTATGGCAATTATTGTCTAAAAAATTATATTACTGTAGCATGACTCTTTATTTAGCCACGTCTCACACTTTGACATCAACTTCAAAGGATAAATATTTAAGAAAAGAGTGTGGACGGCTAAAGCCCCGATATTTGCGGGTCTCGTCGGATTACCT
>CAIGRK010060414.1:0-11198 GCA_903798315.1 Fraxinus greggii | reverse complement strand
AAAAACACATAAATTTCAGCCTGCACTTCATTATATATATATATATATATATATATATATATATATATATATATAAAGGCCAGAATTGCCTTCTTTTAAGCACATTTTCTGCATGAGAAAGATAAACGATGCTTCTCGCGAGTTCAATCTTTGACAAATACTTGCTCTTAGTAAAAATGGATTACCTCAGTTTCTGCAATAGATTTCCTCACAAGTTCTTTCAAAATGAAGTGTACCTGCAAAAATAATAGATAAAAAATGATGCTATCAATTTTGGAAAGTATTCGAGATACAACTGCACCCAGAACAAGTTCTAAGGCAAGTGAATCAAGCTCATAGCCACCACCTTTCCAGAAAGTTACTAAAATCTCCGACAATGTAAATTCAAAATAAAAGGCACAAAATCACAACTAAAAGATTTTCAGCGTCAACTGAAACAATGAATAAGCGGAGTGTGGTATATCTCCAGAGTTAAAAATATAGTTGAGTACTAAAGGATTTACAGCGTCAACTGAAGCTTCAGCAGGACCCTTGAAATAGCCGAGTGATCCATCAATTAATCTTCTGTATCCTTGTTCAGGAGCAATCAGATGAGGCTGATACCCATCTGCTTCTGAAATAACTTTTCTGACGTTATTTTGTGAAAGGTGGCGATCCAGTGGAAGTTTTTTGAGAGCAGCTGGTAGTTGATGATCAAAGACGCCATATATCCTACTTCCACCTGGTCTCCTGTAAAACAAACTTGTAACCTCACAAAATACCTTGTATTTTATTTTAGAAAAAAATCTCACAACATACTTTTAGAGGATATATAGGAAAATCAAATTGATAATACAATTGAAACCCAAAATCAAAAGACATTTTTCTTTTTCTTGAGCTGTCAAATGCTATATATTCCCATGGAGAATTTACTTCAACAGATTTTAATATAAGCTCTAATAAAATCAACAGAGATGTAAAATTACTTTAACAACTTATCAATTGCATCATGGTTAGTATCTACGAAAATATCAAAAAACCCAAAAGTTGGGCTTAAGAGTATAAGCTGTAGGAACTATTGTAATATTATACAATTCTTTTCAATTGTTAATAAGAGCACACATCCTCCTAAAACATGATGCACCTATGTCCATATTATGTCAGAGTTGTCATTTATTTGGGAGAAGTAAAAGTTAAAGCTTAAGGGAGGTAGAAACGATAGAAAATTTACCACACAGGAAGGAGGAAATAACACGGAACAAATTCATGTAACGAGTTTCCTTAAATTCACCATCATAATATCTCAGTGGTATTGCTGAATAACAAGTTAGATAAAATGGTTCATAAATCTTTCTTATTTTTTTTTCCCTATTTTCTTTTTGTCAAAGACACACACTGCTATCTTGAATTTAAGAATGAGTGGTAGTTATGTGTCATAGTAGACAATTTGGCTGTAAAATCAGTTGTCACAAATTTATTCAGCTGAAGTACAATTTCATGGAATCTTCTTAGGGTCATTATGCCATTGAAGTACAGTATATTTTACATTAGATAGGATTTCAAACTAGGATTGTCTCTAATCTAGGGACTTTGTTAATAGTTCCATTTTCATGTGGCAATGTACTGTGGATATTTCCTTCTTTGTATGTTTATTTTTCTGAATACTTCATTCTTTTTGGTTGGACAAACAAGCATGCTTCACCCAACAATTGAAAATGAAACGAAAAATTGCAAATGAAGGAAATCAGGATCGCAAAAGAAGAAGAAAATAGAACAACTTCTAAGGATATTATAGATCGAAAATAAACCATTCATGTGCAATGGATTTAATATGAGAACTAGTACTCCCCAGTCTTGGTTTGTTAGCCACTAGAATGGGGATTTACATTTTGAATGATGACCTGAATGTATGGAGATAAAAAATTTATGGGGTTAAAAGGAAAAGAAACTGAAGTCCCAAAACAGAGAAGTGCAAAATTAACGGTAGAGATGTTCCATTTCTATTTAATATTTTGGGTTATGTGGAGTATCTGATGATGAGTTAAAGTTCTACAGGAAAATTTGAAAATTTCAGCAGTATGTTTTTAGTTCACTTGTAAATGATTGTGTTTAACTGTCTGAAAGATTGACGGAAACACAATCTTTTTTCCTTTAAAGTATGAACACAGCGCAGTGCAGTGGTTATTAATTGATTTGGCATTTGTAGGCTTTGGAAATATAAAAAGGGTGAACAAAAAAATTAGTTGCCATCAATGCAGAAAAACTCCAGGTTCAATTCAAAGTATTGGTTATCAGAAAATAACCCAGTTTCTTACTGATCAAAATACATTAGCTGCCATCAATGCACAGCCACACAGCTCTACTATCCATGTCATCACCAAAACAGAAAAAATTGCTGAGAAACAACTTGTCCAAGACTTGCTTAGGGCTGTTTGGCACGGCTTTAGAGAAGTCAAGAGGAGTTTTTGAACCCATTTGGCAAATTTATTAAAATACTTCCTTTAGTTATAACTTAAAAGAGCTTTTAGAGGAAGCTAGTCCAATATGACTTCATCTGAAAGCAGTTCTGGAATAGGAAGCTATTTTAAAAATTAGTTTCCAAACAAAATTAACGTAACTTCCTCATGAAGCTCTTCTATTGGAAGCAAAAGCAAAAGCAAAGCAAAAATCATGCAAAATGTCCATTAATAGAATTATATCATCATATCATTGCCAGAAAAGGTCCTTTTTCCAAAATATCAATACCTCTATGATTCCTTTTTAAGTTAGTATTATACTGCCCATAGAATCTCACTCTTCACCTCTCCAACCAAGAAATACCTGGAATCTCACCTAAGAAATATGTATATTACCAAAATTCACTGTATTTTTATAGGACATACGAATTAATTAACTTTGTTGATGAGAAAACAGAACACTCAAAACTTTTCATGATATATAAGCCAATAAGATACATGGAACAATAAGTGAACATTTACCCTCCATCTAGATGTTCCCTAAATATACGATCAAAAGCACGGCACATTTCCAAAATTGTGTACAGCTGTGCCTGTAGATAGATTCCAAACATCCAATTAAAAATGAGGCTAATGAATAATCTCTTCTCAATTAACACAATTTCCAGATAGCTTGGGTTATTACCCCGCCATCTACGCCAATGGGCCTGCCAATACGGTCCAACTCTGCATTAAGCTCATCTATTGTCTTATTTATTAAAGCAATAATGCTGGGAATGCGCTGCCTAATGACAACCTCCAAATGCTAGTACATGTCAAAGGAAGATAAACAGTATAATATAAATAAGATTTTTGTTCAAGAAAAAGTAAATCACCAGAGGATAATCAAATACATTTCTGGTAGGACTTGGCAGACCTGAGATAAAAGTTTCGCCAGATACTCCGACCCCATCTTATGAGCCAGGTGTCCATACTCCGGACTGGATTCAAAATATTCCCGCTCTTTCTGACGAGCAGCTATCATGTTAACTTGCTTGTTGATATCAGCTTGTGAACGATTCACTATTCCAACCCATGGATGCTGGAGCTTGTATGCTCTACCCTCAAGTACCTTAAGCAATCATGGAAGTGAAAACAGATAGACAATACATTATAAAACATGATTTGCAAGGAATGGGAACTGGATGGCAAAATCCATTCTGGTAACATGAGGATTAATATTCCAACAAAATCAAAATGACATATTTCATCCTTAAAGCAATGATAAAAATGTATCATACATCTAGGGCATTGGTTCCCTTGTCCATTATGTCAAGTTTAGTCAACACGGCAAATGTCCTTTCACCTATATATTAAAACAAAAAAATAAATTCATTAATTTGGCACATAACTAAAACCAACTTTAATACACAAAAAAGCGAGTAACTAACTACGATTTAAAGGTGAGAGTGTGACATGCGCGGCAATACCTGTCGGATCAACTTCTCTTGCTAGCTTTATAGCATCCGAAGTTGCTATATCTTGATTAGCAGGTGAGATAGCCAAAATAATGCAACTAGGCTGCCGACAGAAAAATATGAAATGAAATAAAAAGATAGCTATACAGACCTATCCAGTTGAATCTGGAACTCTAAAGAAATGCAACTAAATAAAAATATTGCCATTCATGAGAAAATAAATTAGGTGCATATTTGGAAGTGCATACAAAGGGGGAAAAGATAAAACAAGTGGTCTCTCTTTATAGTCATAGAAACTTATATATGTAAGCATATGCGCCAATACAAATCTTGATACCCAAACATAATATATGACTGAGGACAGTGAAGAAGCACTTCTATACTGCAGTTAAGAACTAAAACCAGAAACAGATAGTAATTGCCCAGGATACAAGGTAGGACTACTTCTGCCTGTTTACTGACTTGAAAATCTCATCATCTCTCTAGGGTATCAAACTACAGATGCTCATTAAAAGTCTCTTGCTCTTCGCACTATGAAAATCCAGGAAAGGAAAAGCTGTTTTCCACATTCTTACCTTGTCAACATAAGAGCGGACCATCATCTCAATATCTTCAACGATACTCTCTTGTTGTCCCTCTGCAAGATTTAAAAAATTGTCATTACCTGTTTTGCTGCTATTTACTAGAATAAGTGGAAGTAGTATTATTTCCTTTTGTATATGTTGGTAAAATAGTGGGTAAATGCTTACCTACGGCAACCTTTGTCAACCCAGGAAGATCTATGAGTGTTAAGTTCACAACTGCACAAAAAATAAAGCATTTAATAGCCATGCACAATAAATTTAAAGAGACAAAAGAGGTGAGTGTGTGTGTGACTGTGTGTGTGTGTGTGAGAGAGAGAGAGGGAGAGAGAGAGAGAGAGAGAGAGAGAGATGTTGGAAATTTTGTGAGGATGGAGTAGACTGAAACACAAAACAAAATTGAAGAAACTGGAACAAAGGAGGCTTGAACAAGTTAGGCAAAAGGTGTCCTAAAAGCGATATTTTCCCCTCTCGTTCTTAAGGTTGCTTATGACACTGGAGGATACAACAGGCCTTGGTGAGTTTACATCGAGCAAAGATGAAAACCCAAAAAGGAACTATGAATACTATGGAGAATTCTGGAATTTAGGGTTTCAATCAAGAAGACAAAGAGTATAAAGTTTAGATGCTAGCATTCTCTCTTTATTCTTGTTCATAACTTCCAAACTATCATCTATATATACACATTTGACACCCTAAGTACGAATGGATGTGATCCTCCTCTTTTCATAATTGTAAGCAGTTGGCTGCAAGAGTCTCCATACCATTAATTTGTTTCTCTTTATATTTTGAACAATTCCAACAATTGCAAGGCATCAACAAAAGAAAATGCAAATTTTAATTTGTGATTCCTAGCAGGAAAAAAACAAGGAAGATCGCAATGTGATCAGGTTGTCTTTTACGAGATAACAGAAGTTGACTCTGCATAGAAAAAATCAAAATATCAACTTTGAGGACTAGATTGTAAATTTGAGGGGCAAAATTTTGAGATTGTTCAAAATATGATGTAGATACTGCTCTCGTTCGTATGTTTATCTTTATTACTGCTTATACTCTAAACTGTTCTATTTTCTTGCAACTATACATTTTTCTCATTCTTCTTGGGATATGCCAAAAGTGATATCTAGCACTCAACCCTGTTGGTTTCAAATATCTACCAATTTGTACATTCAAATTACCTAGCACAAATGAATTACTGTACTTCAGTGATCTGACCTATATTTTCACTCTTAAGAAATTTCCAGTGATTATAACTAGAAAACATTTATTTTCATGTGTTGAAACAAAGAAGTCAAGAGCAGAATGGAGAGGAAGGATTCATGGAGCCAACTCCAAATTTATTGGGAATGAGGTTTAGTTTGTTGTTAAAACAAAGATATTCATCTGCCTTATATGGACCTGTAAATGAAGAATGCACTATTAACATGACCACATAAACACTTTGTTTCCAAGAGAACATGCATCAGTTTGTGGTGTGGTAACATGAATATGCAGTAACAATTTAGTATTTGATATGATAACAGTAATATTCATCACCCCACATTGTCAAGACAAAATGTTTTTGAGAACAGAAAACAAATCATCGGAAGATCAAAAAAAAGATACATCATAGAAGCTTAGGCTACCGAATAGAATTTTAAGTATTCCCTGAATTCCACTATTCGACAATATAATCAAGGCTCAAGACGTAGATAAGGAAGAACCGATAACAAACCATTAGGAGAATAAATGCTCAGGTGAATTGGAACATTAGATATCGCTTTGGTCTTCCCTGTTATGCGGTCAGTCTCATCAGCAATCTCCTTTCGCACAGCCTCTGCACAACCCAAAAAATGCCTAGTGATGAATAAAACATAGTATTGAATACATTACCAACATGTCAATGCAGTAAAATTATTTAATGTAATTCTAAAGCGAATTCAACACAGATCCTAGTGTAATGAACTAGAGCTAGGATGAAGGAGCAGGATATTTAGATTATCTTTAGAAGACCTTGGGCTGATATTCTTAATCTTGCTGAACTTGAACTTGGTGAGTTAATTAAGCCCCTCTTTGGTTTAGTTAAAAATCAGATTTAGTATATTTTGATAAAAAATTATGAAATGTGTGGTTGAAAAGTTGATAAAAGTTGTGGATCCCATGAAATGTATGGTTGAAAATGAGTTTGGGAAAAATGAACTTTATAAATGAAGGCCAAACAGGGGATAATATTTATGTTTGGATAATATTTATTTCAGGTTTCCTGTTAGAATTAGAATTACTTTACTAGTTTTATGCATTCGTAGTTGAAGAAGGTTTTAGAGTGTAAAAGGTTCACATAGCCCCAAAACAGGCTTTGATTGATCCAACAATTGAAGAACTCTCTTTTTAGTCCAAAATATTTTGTTAGATGCATAGGTCTGACAAAAGCTAATAAATAGATCATATCATCAAAACATAAACAAAATTCTCAGTGGACTCTATGTGTTGACAATATTTCGTCCATCCTTCACGAAAAGGTACCATTGCAACCTCAATTTAAGTTATATACCTCCTATTCTCAGTTCCAATATTCAAGAGTTGCATTAGAAATTGTAACAGCAAAAAGATTGAGATTTATAAAAAATAAAATAAAAAATTCTCTATGCATTAGGATACTCTATCTAGAATTACATCTAGAGACAAAGTAAAAGACTACACATACACCTGCAACTTTCTTGATGAAGCCTTTTGCAAACAACAAATAACTTGTGACTATTGAAATGGATACAACCATCAGAACAATTGGGTAAAATAGCTAAGTGATTAGCTTTGAGTAAATTAATGACATTTTTTGAGACCTAGAGATGGTCAAACTTCGATTTCCAATTTTCAACTTACCAAAGTCAGTAAACCTCTTCTTTGGTGCATGCAGAAACTCTGCATACTCTGACTGTCCATCAATTTTATGGAGTTGCAACACCAATGGCCTCCTTGTTACAATGCCTTACAGCTTAAAAGATTACAATAAGAACACATTTACACAATGATGAAATTTCTTTAAAAGGAGAAGTACACAACGTAAACACACGATAACATAAGGTAAATGAATATAACACTATTGAAGACTAAATTTATATAAATAAACACGTTCCTTCTCTAACAGTTTAAACCTTTAGATGGGTGGCTTAACATATTAGTAGGTGTATAGAAGGCCACCACCTATTTATGAAGAAAATGTGCACTTCACACCTTTGGTAAAAAAAGTTAATCCAGCCAGCATGTGAGGAGACATGTAGAAGAATGAATTTAAATAAATAAATGTATCCACCTCTGTTAGCTTAGGCTTAAGCTTTTCAGTGAGTGAGTTCCAGCAAACACTATCATTTTTAATTACTAAGAATCATTACCAGCATTGTGTTGGCAGGGGAATAAAAATCTTCACTAAATTTGATACTAAAGCAATACATCATGTCCACATTTTCCACTACATTAGTAATGTCTCTAGAACTTCCATTAAATCAAAATCCGAAGTGCTCATTTCCAGCAAGGCAAAAAGAATGTACTATAATTACAGGATAATTTCCAATCTGACAATGCCGTATATAAACAAAAATAAATAAATAACTCTATTCCAATAAAATCATCTAATGTGTCAAAACTTTACCCGATCCACGAGGCAGAAAATCTCTCCCCACGACGCTTTCCAATACTGACGATTTTCCAGAACTCTATTCCAATAATCAAAAATGAAAAAAGATTGATACACTATCAAAAGCCAAGAAATATATATATAGAAAGTAGTGAAATGAGCAGAATACATTGATTTGATCAGGGAGAGACGGTTACCTGACCACCGACGACGGCGACGGTAGGAAGGGCTTCCCAAAGCGACAAGCCTTCGCCGCCGTGATCTCCTAACACGGTGCATGCTCTTTGGATTTTGTTCACTAAACCGATCAAGCTCTCCATTGTTGCCATTTCTGGGATTATTTAGTGAAATGATCTACAAAAATAAATGGATCTGTGGAAAATGAAGACGTAATGTAGTAGAATAATGGAAATGTAAGATTTGGTGAAGCAAATCCGAGAGAGAGAGAGAGACCGGGAAAAATGGTCGAGGACGTGGGAATTTGTTATTTTTAATTATTATATTTTAATTATTTTTGGTAATTTTTGTTTTACAGAGATTAATGTAAGGCAGAAGACAGAAAGACAAGTTTGATAGAGCGGATCCAACTACAAAAATGTAGCACAAGTTGCGCTAAACACCGATTTTGATGTTTAATATTCTACAAAGCGTAAAATTTGAGGCACGAGGTATTAAGGTAAGAGACCACCAAATTTTGTCTGTGACGGAGGATCTATTATCAGATCTACCAGACATAAATGTTTCTTCTCTTTGACAATGAGCTTCTTTTGTCAATGTCCCCATGTAGCACTTTGAATGTAACTGGTTATCATCTCAGACTTGCTCGAAAGTTGGTTGAAATTTATGTGGCAATTAAATTTGCTGAACAATATAAAATTCTTCGTGGAAATTTTTTTGTTGGGTATCCTTCCAACCAACTATATGCTACACAATAAACATATTCTTGTTTGGCAACACATTTCGTAAATGTGGGGTGGGGGAAGTTGGAACAACTTTGCACGCTTTAACTCAATGTGAGGCTACAATAGAAGCGTGACATGGAAATCAATTTGAAGCATTGATTTAGAAGTTTTTGGTGAATTGTGACGGAGGATCTATTGTTGCAAATGTGAAAGAAGCTATTTAATCAGGAATAATTCCGTGAATAATGACCATCCTGTCTCGGAGGTTGGACTTTCCCTTCCCCCTACAATGATCTATTCTAAAGATTATATGGTAATCCTCCTAAACCCATACATGTGTTGGCTCATGGCTTCAAATCGCAAAAGAAATCATTTCTTGAGATAAAGAAACCAAATAAAGATTGAATACTTAAACTCTCTAAAGTTAATTGAGATTATATTCTTGAATTACCGCATAAAAGCTTCAAGGTTTTACCCTTGTATTGTGCTTTAGTGGCTCCCTCACCAGCTAGCAAGTCCCCTTCTCTTTAGCCTTCTCTTGTATCTCCTTAACTTGTAAAGAGAATGTACCCAAATTGAGAGTTGACAATGTGACATGCAACTACAATAGATCCTAATTTCCACATTAGCTCACAATCTTAATTTTGTGACAAGTCCACGTATTCTACAGCAATCACCCTGCTTCTATTTCGGAATGCCCATCTTTAATTGGATCTTATAGGGTTCCACATTTCATATTGTTATGCTTTTAATTAACAATAGCCCAACCCAGCAGCTTCTACAACACTTGAATAGAGTAGGTTGTTCCTTAGTAGAATTCAAGAATATTTACATCTCAATTCCCTAAACTTTAGATCCCAACATGTTAGTTTTGTAAAACTTCAATCCCACTGAACAAACTGAAAGATCCGGTACCTCGTGAAACACTATTCCAAGGACAAATGAGTAAACACAAATAATATCACCGTTCCCCACCACCCCTCTCCTGCTCCACTTGTCAGTTGTCACCAGCTGCTTCATCCCATCCCCACATGTAGTTTTTCTTAGTATTTCTATATTGCCAACATACTGGCCTTTTTCATTAGTAGGAGTCTAGGAGTGGGCAAAATCCAAACCAACCTGAGCAGACCGCCCGACCCTAACGGTTTGGGTCGATTTTTTGCATTATTTGGGTGGGTTTCGGGTCGGGGTCGGGTCGGGTCCCACAACCTGAACCAGTCCGACTACAAAATTTTTTTTTGAAAAAACGGAAAAAAACGTTAAATTGAAAAAACAAAACCTAAATCGCCAGACTCCATCACTCCAGTCACCTCTCATCCCTAATTCCTCTCTAGACTTGAGACTCCAACCAAATTTCATCTCAAATTCTTCTTCAACACCAACAAGAACAGATCTACACTAGCAAGGCAGCAACAGAAGAAGAGGATCCTGCGAAGAGTCCAGGAGGTATTTTTGTGAACTTGTGTATATTGTGATATTCGCGGGATGCAGAATAAGATTGATGGAATAATTTCTTTGATTGGTTGGAATTAGATTATTTTTGATAAGTCAATTGCTGTTTGGGTCTACTTAATTTGGGGTCCTAGACTCCTAGGCATGCTGATGTTGATTTTGTTCTTTTCGAGCAGAGTACTCTCCGTTCTTGGGGATTGAGAAGGGTGCAGTGTTACAGGAAGCTAGAGTTTTCAATGACCCTCAGCTGGATGCCGGAGATACTTTTTGTTATTTGCAAATCAATTCAACCATGGATTTCGTGAATTTGTATGAAATAATCAACGTTTTTACTTTTTTATGTTATCACGAAGCTCCTTTATCTTCGGCGAGACATTTACGAAGTTCAGGTTATCATGCTGTTATAAATTACACCTCTCTCTTTTTCTGATGCACAGAGTTGAAACACTACTAAATTTGCACAAGTTTTATATTGATAATACTACACATCTGGCAATAGAGTTTAAACCATATGTCTTTTTGTGAATATATCAATGATAATTTGATTTCTAAAGTTTATCAATTCTTAATGATAAAATTAGATGACTTTAGAGATTTACTCAGACAAGTTTTATATTCATAATTTTTGCGCAATATGTTGGTAGGCATGGATGTAGGGGAAGAAAGTGGCACTGGCTTACAAGCTCAATCAGACTCAAATGTCACAGATTTGCAATCTGGTCTTCCTCCACGTGCACCATCAACATTGGGTAAACGAAAAT
>CAIGRK010060337.1:0-10621 GCA_903798315.1 Fraxinus greggii | reverse complement strand
CAATCAATATATTTTCCAACACGATGACGACTCGAAAACTTTAAATTTCAACAACAATTCGAAAGCATTTAGGAAGTCACAATTATGAAACATTTGAAAAAGTTCCAGGTTAGGAAGGTAGTATGCGCCTTCCGACTTCCAACTATGTTTTGTGATACTCCTGCCAAGCGAATGAAAGAAAGCTCGAAGAGTTTATTGATTTAGCTATATTAAAGAAATAAATAAATCAGATGCTTCGAAATCCAAAGATTTCTCTGTTTGAATTGAAATCTCAAATCAGATCGACTCAAACAAGTATTTGATCTTGGTTGGCCTTTAACCCCTAGCCCTTTCTTAGCAACTCGAATATTTAACTTCTATTGTCAATGGATGGCAGTTTTGTGGGAACTCTGGCGACACTGCGACAGGAAACAAGCAAAAAAGGACAGTTCACTCTCAAATTTCACTATTCACTAATTTTGTCAACAATCAAAAGCAAAAACTAATCACTCTACTCAATTATTTTCCCACCTCTCTCTCTCTCTCTCCCACTTTTTCTTCCTCGCCCAAAGCAAATAAATTCCCCCACAAACCCCATCAAATATCTCACATTTCAAAACAAAGTATTTGGTTGCTATAATTTTCTTTGCCAATAAAATACTGAAGCAATGCAACTACTAGCCTTTCAAGCACTCTTGGTTCTTCTTTCTCTTCTACCGCCACGCCTAATACTATCTACCTCTGAAACCACCACTTCTTCCGGCCATGCAATACCGTACCCCGCCTTTGAAAACTTTAATGCTAAAGAAACCATAGCCGCCGAGACAAAAAGTCGAGCCCCAAATGAAAACAATGAACTAATTTCTGATGATCATAGTGATGTAAATAAGAACAAGACATGGAAGCTTCACTTGGTTCACAGAGATAAGCTTTCTTTTGCCTGGTTGAATGACCATCACCGCCGTTTCGAAGCTCGCATGAAAAGGGACGTTAAAAGGGTGACTAGCTTGATTCGCCGTCTGAAAGCCGGCCAGGGAGGAGGTGGTGGTGGAAAGGCTAGTTATGAGGTGGAGGATTTCGGGTCAGATGTGGTTTCCGGCATGGACCAAGGTAGTGGAGAATACTTTGTGCGGATTGGTGTTGGAAGTCCAGCCAGGAGCCAATACATGGTGATTGATTCTGGCAGTGATATTGTCTGGGTCCAATGCCAACCTTGTAGCCAGTGTTACCATCAGTCGGATCCAGTATTTGACCCGGCAGATTCGGCTTCATTTGCCGGGGTGTCGTGTAGCTCCTCGGTTTGTGATCAAGTCGAAAATTCGGGTTGTCATGCGGGTCGGTGCAAGTATGAGGTCTCGTATGGTGACGGGTCTTACACTAAAGGTACACTCGCCCTCGAGACGCTCACCATTGGACACACCCAGGTCAAAAGCGTGGCCATTGGATGCGGTCACATGAATCGGGGCATGTTTATTGGAGCTGCCGGGTTGTTGGGTCTTGGAGGGGGATCCATGTCGCTCGTGGGTCAATTGGGCGGGCAAACGGGTGGAGCCTTTAGTTATTGCCTCGTGAGTCGGGGCACTGACTCGTCCGGGTCATTGGAATTCGGCCGCTCGGTATTACCTATAGGTGCTGCATGGGTACCACTACTCCGAAACCCAAGGGAACCAAGTTTTTATTTTATTGGGCTTTCGGGTCTTGGGGTCGGTGGCGTGCGGGTTCCAATAGGCGAGAACATTTTTCGACTCACTGAATCCGGCGACGGAGGAGTGGTAATGGACACCGGGACTGCTGTGACAAGGCTACCAACCGCAGCCTACGTGGCTTTCCGCGACATATTTCTCGCCGAAACAGCCAATCTTCCTCGATCGCCTGGTGTTTCAATATTTGACACGTGCTATGACTTGAACGGGTTTGAGACCGTTCGGGTACCGACCGTATCGTTTTTCCTGTCCGGCGGACCGATCTTAACTCTTCCGGCTAGAAACTTCCTAATTCCAGTGGATGAAAGGGGCACATTTTGTTTTGCATTTGCTCCATCACCTTCAGGACTTTCCATAATAGGGAACATTCAACAAGAAGGTATACAAATCTCTTTTGATGGAGCAAATGGTTTTATGGGATTTGGGCCCAATGTTTGCTGATGTATTGTTGAGTGAATTTAGCTTGTAATGCAGGATTAGCAGCATCTTTACATTAGTATATACTAATACTATGAATAATTATATTTTATTACATGTATTAAGGTTGTGGGCTATTGTCTTGGGTACATAATGATGATTAATGAGGTAAAAAAGTTCACTTTTCCTGCTATAATAGGAATTAAGCCCACATGTTCCTGTGGGAAAAGGAATTACGATTAAGAAAAGAAAGGACTAATAAGAGTCAAAACTTCGAAGAATTGTTATATGAATTTTACAGTCAAAAAGCATTGGACAAAAAGGCCATTTACTAGGGAATTTGAGCGGTCTTTTGCACCAAAAAGAGGATCCAAGAGGACCCTTTACAGCCACCCAGCCCCCACAACTCACACACACACACACACACACACACAATGGAGTCAAACAAATCCAAATTAATGTCATTTAACACAAATAGTGAGTCTAGGTGATACTAAGTCGCATTGAACGAGAGATCTAATTTAGGGCGTATCCGGTAAAGAGTAAAATCGTATTAAAAGTGAAAAGTTAGTCGTTATTGTTGATTTTTATTAGACGAGTGAGATCCAATAATGACTATATTTTCAATTAAAATCGGATTAAAATTCCTCCCAAACAAGCTCTAAATGAGTCTCATAACTTAACATTTAATTAAATATATCATATGATGCCACTTAAATTAATATTGTAACATCGACGACGATAGATAGCATTATTCAACTGAATATATCCTGGTACCTGACAAAACACCTCGTTTCTTGATCCATCACTTTTCTTTCATCATTTTCAAGATTCTCTCCTGTGCGCTCATTTTTCGCAAAAAGCGTGAAGAGAACAGAGAGTTCAAATCATGAGAAGAGGGAGCCACCAGCACTGGTGAACATGTGAATCAATCACAAAGAATTTTCATGCTTACCCTGAATTTGAGTTCTTTCAAGTAACGACTTTTTCCAAAGCCATTTGCTTTTTGCCTCTGCAAGATTCGATGTTTTTTAGGTTGGAATAGTGTGTATATATATAGAATACAAATGTTGCTTGAGATAAGTTGTCTAGCAGCACAATAATCAACATTTTCCTATTAATTTTTCCATTTTTTTCACAATATTAACAAAAATCTAATCATGATGCTCCAAGGACATTGTAACCACACATTCGATTGCTCTTCAGGTCATGATGACTTGTAAATGTAAATCAGTGTTCTAAAGAGCTTTTGAACATTGTTCAACACAAGAGTCTTCAATAAGTAATATTTCCAGTGGCTTCACATTAATGAGCGTGGCAAGGATATTAATATAACTAAATGAACTTGTTCATCTACATAAACTATGAGCATGTGAAACATAGTCGGCAAACCCAAAAACAAGAAAATAAACAAATTTAACAAGGATAAAAGGCATTGCTTATTCTGCTTTTGTCCTAGGTTCAAAGCCCTACAAATATTTAAGAAATAACAAAAGTAAGACTACTTGTCCAAACATCACAACATTCAGATGGTGCCTCTCAACATCAGATTCATCACACGAGATGACAGTTCTTTATAAAAGTAAAGGTTACAAAATAATGAAAAGAAGTAAATTGGATAAAACCAAGTTTCTCATTTTTCCAACGTTCAAAATTGAAATTTCCGTAAGAAAACAAAATGATAGCTAGGAATTTGGATGATGCTTAATTATGTTGTTCAGTCGTCATCTTCCTCATCGTCATCCCCAGCAGCTGCATTCAGTGCATTCAACCTCTCTATCAACTTAGCTTTCCTTTCCTCGTAAGTTAGCTTTTTGAGGTTGTATCTGCAAAAGTAAACCAAAAATGAACTGCATTTAGTGATCGAGGAAATGATCAACTCAACATTGTGAATCCATATTTGGCACCGAAAAATTTGTTCAGGAATACATGGTACTTTGCAAAGCCAGTAAAACCCTCTTTGATCACAAATAACGTAGGCTCCACAGAAAAGGTCTTACCTCTTGTGCTCCTTTGGTGGCTGTTTTTCAGATTTCTTTTGTGTGGGATCAGCACGAATGGCCGCGTGGACTTTCTTGTACATCTCCTCTAACCCATCTGCAATGAGACCCTTCTTAATGTACTCACTAAAGTGAGACTGGTATTTCTCGGGCTCGTCCTCCTCCAAAGTCTGCACATTCAGAGGAACATTTAGTTTGCTTCATATGAGTGAAGGTGGAGAAGAAAACACTAAGTGGAAACTTTGCAGGCTGTTGTGTGTTAATAAAGTACACACCAAGTTAATCAAGTACACCCCCAGATTAAATCTATGAATTTTGAATTTTATGGATACAGAACGCTGGGAGTATTTAAGAATAAGGACTCACCCTCATGTATGCAGCAACATGACCTCCATAGACATACTTACGATGAACCTCGGGATCAAGTTGCTTGCTCTCTTTGCTGTATCCAGCAAATCTCTTGTCGCTATGTGGGATGTCAAGTCCACCATCCAATGCTCCCTATAATCAAGATACAAAACAAAGGATCAAGAATCATATTATCTAATTCCAAGAAAATCTAAGACTACAACTACAAGCAAATTTATGTCCAACTATTACATCTAAATCTACTGAAAAAATTACATCTAAAACAAGCAAATATATTTTAATTAGTTATATGACAATGAAACGACACTGTAGTTAACAATAAAGCAATTAATTAAGTTCAGACTGCTATTTTTAACTTCTAGAACTTCAAATGTCAATATGTAAAGAGCTGGAATGCTACCTTGAGGGCACCAAAAACACGGTTGCCAGTTGTGGTTCGTATAAGGCCAACATCCAAGAGCGCACGGAAAGGCCTCCGGCTTTCAGCAGGTTCAACTGAGAAATCCTCTCCAGTAGCCTGAATGAAATTAGTAATAATCAATAAAAGGATCTACATAACTCAGGGGCAGACAAGAAGATATCTCATGGCAAGCAATAGCAGATCAGATGAAGCGAGAAAATAGTAGTTACCTCAACATTTCCTTCATACTCTTCATCCATTTCAAGGGTTTTGAGAACTCGGCGAGCCAACAGAAGTCCAGTGCAGTAAGCTAGTTTTCATTAACAAGTGTGACAAATTTTAGAATTTGTTATGCAGAAAAAACTGACAAATTGGTCCGGGTAGCAAACTTACCAGCAGCATAATTTGTGAGCCCAACTTCAAGGCCGTACTGAGGCAGCTCACGTGCATAAGCAGCCGCAAGAACCATATCACCAGCAATGCTAGAAGATACAATTTGTGCAACTATGTCTTGGTTGGTCTAGAATCATGTCAAGGTAATTTGCCATTTCATAGGGAAATATTGAACATTCTTCTAACATGACCAAAGCAATAACACTACCACTACAAGCAATATGATGAAAGTTCCCTATGTTGTGAAAATAATTTCTATCAAGATTCTAACAAAAAATCCACCATTTAGTAAATTCAAATTGCTGAACTCAATAAGCCAACTTTAATGTCCATAAAAGAAAATAAAGGAAGTCAACAAATGAAAAAATAAAGAAACAAAAATAAAATGCTATGAAAACAATTAGATACTTGGCTGGCAAAATTTTGTCCATACATTTTCAAGTGGAACAAAGAAAAATCTCTAGGCATGCGTGTAAGAGTAGTAAGAATATTATTTACTTTACAAAAAAAGGAAAATGACAGTGTATCAGGATACAAATCGCACAACAAATCGATATTTTGGAGTGTTGTACTTGTTTTTGTCCTGGTTGATCATGCGGATTCTAGCCCGGTAATCAGTCTTTCCCTCTGTAGATTTGAACAAGAAAATTAGTAAAGTTAACAACTAAGAACATGAAAGCAGAGGTAGGGATGCCATACCTCTCCTCCTCTTATATTTGACTTGGAATCGCTTGAAGTATGCTCTTGATTTTTGGGCTTTGACGAAGGCCTGTGAATTATGTAAAACAATGAGAGGACTCCATTAAGCTGCTCACCTTATTAACGCAACCATGGTGTGAACAAATCACAGAGAAATTTCCCAAATCATATAACGTTAAATAGAAATTATCGAAATTTTAATTTACAGTACACAAGCAGTTATTTATGCTCAAACCAACCATAGCAAACGAACCAGACCACATAAAACCAAAATAATTGAAGGATTTGGCATATGCACGTGCACAATATAAAACTGAAGAAACGTAAAAAAGCTAAACATCAGATAATCAACTATCCAAAATGGAACACCAAGATATGAGATATAGCTCTCGTCACCAAAATACCATGAAATTATTTTTGCTCTAGAGAATTCAAAATCCAATTAAACGAACAGTGAACATTCTCGGAAACAAAATCCATTAATAGTTTTATTACTAGCAGATAAAAAGATTAAGAACAGGAGAATCAAACACATGATCAATAACATTTCATTAGATCTGAAATCTTACCATTTTTCACTGCCAAAGCTCTTCCTCGGGGTGGGGTGCGGGGTTTTAGAGGGGGAATGAGAATGACGAAAGCCGCCGAAGAGGCTCAAATAACACAAAAAATAACCAAAACCCTAGTGGGCTAAAGGGTTAAAGTAACGGTTAGGATTCATTTTAGGGCTTATAGTATATTTTGTATCAGCGGATGTAGATAGTTTTCTAATAAATAAGCCAAATGTTTGGGCCAAATAGAGCCCTTTAAATCTTAACTGGACCTTGGCCCACAGGGACCAATACATTATTATTGTACGTTTTATGTCAATAAAGTTTTAATTTATGTTATATTGTTATTTTATAATATAATAATATTTGCGATAGTTTTAATATAATTGTTTAAAAGATTCATCTTACATCACTAAAACCATAGTAGGAAATGAAATCGAACCCCAACAAATAGTTTAGTTTGATTTGAACATTTTTCGAACCAATTTAAAAAGTATGGCACTATTTGATTGGCCATTATTTTCCATGAAAAATGGGAAATAAATTCCAACTTCCACTTTTGTCTTGTTTGATATATTTTTTTTCCATGGAATTCATTTTCTTGATCTGGCTCACATGCTCACATTTTCCTTGATTTTGTGGAAAATTAATTTTCACTAATTTGGTGAAAATTGATTTTTCAGCTTTTTTTTACAATTGAAAAAAATTCTAGACACAATGATATAGAAATTTATCACTTTTATTGAAAATTTCCATGCAAAACAAAGCCAAACGAATGGTATTCGGTATTTTAAATTTTTTCCAAAATTTTTTGGTAATTGGAACAAATTCAAGACCCAATGGTAGAAAAATTATCACTTTAATGAACAATTTTCATGAAAAACGAAACCAAGCGGACACCAAACTTTCAACATTTTTTAGGTGAAAAATTATACTAATCAAATACAATTAATTACAATTCCAGATAAAATAAAATTTAGGTAATTTAATTCCCTATAATTCATTTTCTTTCCACCAAAATTTCACATTTGCACTCAAACGGACCCCATGGTTTAAAATAGGCAACAAACCACCCAAACCAATTGTATTCACCCATGAATAATAGTGAATTTTTTTTATAAATTATTTGTGGCCAACTTCAAAATTGAGAAATTCATATAATTGGCGTTATCTTCAAATCAGGAAATAAATTATTTTTTGTATTCTTTTATGTTGATTTTTTATAAGCACGTGCATTGCACGTTATATATATCCGATGAATGATATGAGTAATGTTTTAGAAGTACTAATAAAGTAGATGAGATAAGGGATAATTGCAACAGCGGTTCCAAACCTTTTAATTTTTTACAATTATATCTTAACCTTTTATTTTTGCGATCGAAGTCCCAAACATTTCACTTAAACGATAGTTGTGATCCATTGAACAGATTCCATCCAATATTCCGTTAGTCAAACTTGAATAAAATATTTGACTCAACTTGATAAATTAAATAAGAGGTAAAATGGTATATTTTATCATTTCTATAATAAAATAATTAACCAAAAAGTAAAATATTATTCATCTTCTCCAAAGACCCCCACGCTTCCCTAAAATAAACAATCAGGAAACCTTATCCCGCCACTCCCACCCATCCACATTCCACACAATGCCCATCACCACCACCGCCTATCCAAATCTTAAACAATACAAAAATAAATGTCGATTCATCTAATGATAAGTGTATACAAAATGCTGAATAGGAAAAATCTTTTTCTGGGTCCCACATTTGGGTCAACCATAGTCGAATTCAGATTTGAATGTTGCATTACCCTGTGTCGATGTTTCAGATTTGGATTTCTCTTAAATCTTGTTTTATATTTTCCGTCTCTTTTTTATTTCTTCCGTTTTTTCCATTTTAACCCAAATCTTGCGCCGTGCATAGTAAGTGATTAACCCACAAATCTTCATTTTGCGTTGAGTTTTAATAATTTAAACAACTAGTTCTTGTTGGGCTTGACCTCAAGAGAATCGATTGTTATATAAAAGTTAAACAGTGTAAAAATTGGTAGATTTGGTGTTTTGTGTTAAAAGATATCTGGGATTAGGTTTCCTGATTGTTTATTTTAGGTGTAGGTTGGGGTGGGGGTCTTTTGGAGAAGATGAACAATATTTTTTTTTATGGTTAATTATTTTATTATAGAAATGATAAAATATATCATTTCACCCCTTATTTAATTTATCAAGTTGAGTCAAACATTTTATTCAGGGTTGATTAACGGAATATTGGATGGAATCTGTCCAATGGATCACAACTACCGTTTTAGTGAAAGGTTTGGGACTTTTGCCGTAAAAATAAAAGGTTAATGTATAATTTGCAAAAAATTGAAAGGTTTGAGCCCGCTGCTATAATTATCCTTAATTGATATTGTTAAAGGAAAAATTAAACTCGTAATATATATATAAAATTCGAAAATGTTGACTAAAGTTAAATGTAATATTATGATTACAATAATACTTCTTTGTACACAATATTTTTTTGTCAACGTCTCACATCATTTCTTCTTTTTATTTTTTGCTTTTACCAAATTTTTTGTTGTTTGCATTGAAATTCCGCGAGAAAGTGGGACGTATAGTTATCCACGAGAGAATACATATTCAGGAAGGTATATTCCAACAGTAGGCACTGTTTATTCTCGACCTTATTTAATGGTCATTACAAGTATTGACGTATTGCAAATTGTTTTCTTTTTAAATTTGAATGTACATCCTTCATCATTTGCTGGAGTTAATGGAAAGCGTGGAAGGAAAACTTATTTTCCAGCATGTTGTCTAATGATTATTTCGGCATGGATAATACGTTTCTTGAAATCACGACAAATCATTCTTGTTTAATTGCAAAGACCGTTTGATGAGTCCAGATTTCTCAAGAGCATAACTCGACAATTTCTTTTCAGGATTAACTTATGTGATGGGATACCATTTGGCAACAATGTATTTATAAACTCTGCTTGATAAAATTGGTTTGTATCGTCTATTGTTTCGTCAAAGCTGACAAATTATTCACTTTCTCCATGAAATAACTCAATTAATTTGTTCTTGAAGTAGTCAACATACTCATTTTTTGTTGAAAGAATTTCACGTTGTGTCATATAATCAGAAGAAGAACCATTTTTCGTTAAACCTGGGAACACTGCATTGATTAAGTGTAACTCTGAAGTTTCAACATCGTCACATGCTATAATTATCTCTTTTGGTAAGTAGATGAAGTCATCCTCTATATAAATTTCTGACCCATTACCAATTTTTATCAAGTATTTGTGTAAATCGATTGACCAATATTATTTTTAATAAGTAATATTAGGTTTGAAAAAATTTAACTGTATGAGTAATATTGTTCAAGTTAATTATATATGTAGTATTATTATAATTTCTTTTTAATTGTATGTAATAATGTTTTTATTAATTCTGTACTAATAATTAGCAATAATCGTGTTTAATGGAAACTAATTGACTTTTTTGAAGACAATAATAATTATTATTTATTATTTAATTAGAGGAAATAAATTGAATCGTTTGGCATTCCTCGGTGAATTATATATAATTGTACACTAATAATTAGCAATAATTGTGTCTAGTGGAAATTGATTGACTTAATTTTTTAAAGCAATAATAATTATTAAATATCTTATTTAGAGGTAATAAATTGAATCATTTGATATTTCGTTTTTATCTAAACTTTTGTATATTCATTTTTAGTTGTCAATTAAAACAATTTTTAAATGAGGGTAGTTAATAAATACAACATATTAATGCAACCTTTCAATTTTTTTTTAATTATTTTTCTTTTTATAAACCATGGGGGTATTTGACATATAGGTAAATATATCACTATAAAATAAAAGAGGCAACTCAAAGGCTGGACAGATGTCAGCATTTCCTGTCGTCGTCAAAAATCAATTTTTTTTCTTTTTTTGATTTACCGACCATGTCTTACACGCAATTCTACCAACTGCGTAATCTGCATCTACCAATCGCGATACCATTATTTGCCATACTTTCCATTCCATACTTCTTCGATTGCTTATCTTCTTCGATTGCTTCAGGTATTTCTTAACCGTTCATAATTTCCA
>CAIGRK010060323.1:0-10763 GCA_903798315.1 Fraxinus greggii | reverse complement strand
TTCATTTTTCAACGTCAACAAATTTGATTTTAATTTCCATCAAACACAGGCATAGTTGCGTGCAAGGAGCCCAAATGCATATGTAACCGATTGAAATAGAAAAGAGAAATTTGTTAACAATAACTAAATACAACGAAATAACATGCAAATTCATGACCCTTTATACAAACTTGATTAAGAATTAAAAAATACGCGAGCCCTTGGAAATAAAAGTGATCATTTATGAAGCACAAGGACTCGCAATCAAATATGGCGAGAAGTTTCCACGATATTTCATGTTAGCAGAAACCGTTATCAAGACACACATGAACACATGTTTAAAGATGACTTTAAAATCAAAGAATGAAGGACGAGTAAGCTAGTGAATAAAACAAAGGCATAAATAGAAATAGATAGAAATCTTCCATTGTATAACCGCCACTTGTCATTAACCAAAAGGATCTAATTGTCCTCTAGGCCCAAGTGAAATCTATAAATAGTCCCTCCCAAATAGTCATTTCTTCTCTTGCTCCTTATTAANATATGGCGAGAAGTTTCCACGATATTTCATGTTAGCAGAAACCGTTATCAAGACACACATGAACACATGTTTAAAGATGACTTTAAAATCAAAGAATGAAGGACGAGTAAGCTAGTGAATAAAACAAAGGCATAAATAGAAATAGATAGAAATCTTCCATTGTATAACCGCCACTTGTCATTAACCAAAAGGATCTAATTGTCCTCTAGGCCCAAGTGAAATCTATAAATAGTCCCTCCCAAATAGTCATTTCTTCTCTTGCTCCTTATTAAACATCAAACAAATTGAGATTATGAGGAGAAAATTCTGGTGAGGTTAGAGGAATTTGTTGATCGTTATTTGAAGGTCAAAGAATTGTCTTCGTTTGTGGGAAGACTAGGACAAGACAACCACGATCCTACTGTTCGGAGATAGGCAATCGTGAAAAAAAAAATTATGAAGAGATGAGTGAAGCGGAGTTAGATAGTACCAAGATGGAGTCATTAAGATCTGAAGAGGAATTTTCGAGCAAGGATCCCGATGGTAGGGGTAATACAGAAAGAAGAGATGGAAAATTTAGAAGAGGAACATAAGAATTCAAAGAAAGTAGCAAGGCTTTCATTGCTCAATCTCGAACAAGAACAAAGATATCAGTGCTATGGAGAAAGGATAAATTTATCTACAAAATACAGCTTTAGCAAATTGTGGGAAATATGAAAATGAAATCATGTCTTCTGATATCGATGCAGTAGTTATACGAGAATCAAAAGAATGTCTTATATGAAAACAATTTTCATCGAATGCATACATATAATCCAGTGATTCCTATGATGGAGCCTCACAATTTCATTAGAGGTTGCCAAATCCCTAGTGAACATGCCATTCTGTTAGTGAAATTAGGAGAGGAGCCCTAGGCATACCAAAAATATATGAATCTCTACATTTCAGATGAAAAATCCATTTATGGTAGAATCCTTGGCTGAGTTGATATGAGGCAAGCAAACATAACAATATTTCTTAGTCAATTATGTGTTATGCTCTCCACTATTTCTTCTCTTGCTCCTTATTAAGCATCAAACAAATTGAGATTATGAGGAGAAAATTCTGGTGAGGTTGGAGGAATTTGTTGATCGTTATTTGAAGGTCAAAGAATTGTCTTCGTTTGTGGAAAGACTAGGACAGAGACAACCACGATCCTACTGTTTGGAGATAGGCAATCGTAAAAAAAATTATGAAGAGATGAGTGAAGCGGAGTTAGATAGTACCAAAATGGAGTCATTAAGATCCGACGAGGAATTTTTGAGCAAGGATCCCAATGGTAGGGGTAGTACAGAAAGAAGAGATGGAAAGTTTAGAAGAGGAACATAAGAATTCAAAGAAAGTAGCAAGGCTTTCGTTGCTCAATCTCAAACAAGAACAAAGATATCAGTGCTACGGAGAAAGGATAAATTTATCTACAAAATACAGTTTAGCAAATTGTGGGAAATATGAAAATGAAATCATGTCTTCTGATATCGATTCAGTAGTTATACGAGAATCAAATGAATGTCTTATATGAAAGCAATTTTCATCGAATGCATACATATAATCCAGTGATTCCTATGATGGAGCCTCACAATTTCATTAGAGGTGGCCAAATCCCTAGTGAACATGCCACTCTGTTAGTGAAATTAGGAGAGGAGCCCTAGGCATACCAAAAATTTATGAATCTCTACATTTCAGATGAAAAATCCATTTATGGTAGAATCCTTGGCTGAGTTGCTATGAGGCAAGCAAACATAACAATATTTCTTAATCAATTATGTGTTATGCTCTCCACCAATAAAGGCGACCTTCTATAAAATATAATCAGGGAATCGTGAGAAGAAATCATCATAGTGATCTAAAAGAGAAAATCTCATGGACTTCTAAGAAAAATGTAATTGGTGTAGTAGAAATGAGTAAACTAGAGAAATAGTTTGAGGTTGATGACTCGATTGACCCTCGTATGACTGAATGTACGTCTGGTGCAACATCGATTAAAGAGTTAGAAAGTTTTTCCATCAATTCAAAGGATGTAACCAAAACTTTCAAGATTAGCACAGAGTTGCCCAAACCTATGAAAAATCTATTAATTATTTTTAATAGCAAACTTGAATGTGCTTGCTTGGAAACATGTTGATATGATGGGTATAGATCCCAAAGTGGCTTGCCATTCCCTGGAAATTGACCCAAAAGTAAAGCCTAGAATGTAAAAGAGGCGTTGAGAGTTGAGAAATATGAGGCGCCAAAAACAAAGTTGAAAAGTTTTTGAAAAATGGTTTTATCTTCAAAGTTCAATACCCAATTAAGTATGTAATTCGTACTAGTTCCAAAAGGAAATTGAAAATGGCGAACTTGCCAAAATTTTACGGACTCAAATAAAAGCATGTTGCAAAGATAGTTTTCTACTCTCCAAAATTGATCAGCTAGTGGATGCAACTGCAGAACATGAATTACTGAGTTTTTATGGACGCATATTAAGGGTATAAACAAATCCCCATGTACGGACCAAACGAAGAGCACATTGCTTTCGTAATAGCTCATGACTATATTGTTACAAAATAAGATAATTTGGATTAAAAAATGCTTGCGTCACATATCAAAGGTTATTAAATAAAATGGTCGCAGACCAGATAGAGAAGACAATAAAAGTATACATCGATGATATGTTCGTTAAAAGCTTTCGAGCTGAAAGTCATTTAAATTATTCATGTACTTGGCAGTTTCTAAGGTAGCGGTGAGTTCCATTTTGTAAAAGAGGGCAACAATAATTACAAGTATATTACGTAAGTAAAGTTCTGTAAGGTGTTGAAGCTAGATATCCTGATATGAAACAATTAGCACTCGTCTTAGTAGTAGCTTTGCGTAAATTGTGGCCTTATTTACAGAGTCACAATATCGAAGTATTAACCAATTTCCCACTCAAGAGAGTATTACGAAAGCTTGGGAAGATTGATGAAATGTGCAGTTAAGTTATGACAATTTGAAATAAGCTATTAGGGGTAATTCGTAATAAAATACAAGAATTAACAGATTTCATTGCTGAACTCTCGAACGTTCCCATTTTTTATACTGAGCTCAAATAGAAAATATTAAAATTATTCGTTGATGAATCATCGAAAGAAAGTGGTGCTGGAGCATGAATAATCCTGACAAGTTTAGAAGAACATAAACTAAATTGTGCATTAAGGTTCACATTCAAGTCAACAAGTAATGTGGCCGAATATGAAGTTTTGGTAGCTGGTTTACGATTGGCAAATGAAATGCATGCTCAAAATATAGAGATAAAAAGTGATTCATAGTTAGTCGTAAATCAATTAAATGGAAGGTTCCCTGTCAAGGATAAAATGATGGCCGCATACTTGGCCAAAATCATGAACTTGTCACAATACTTAAACAAATTTGAACTCTCACAAATCCACAGAGAAGAAAACTGAAATGCAGATGCATTACCGAAAGTAGCAAGTAGAAAGGATGTAGAACTATTCAAAATATACATTGGAATTGTTATCAAAACCATAAATTAGCCAAAAAAAGAAGGAAATTTCATGGGTACCAGGGAAAGCCATGTGGATGCTAGAAAGTATAGCCTATCTAAAGGATGGAACATTCCCTGAGAATAAAAAAATGGAAAAAAATGTAAAAAAGGACATTTAGATACACACTGCGTAACGACATTCTATTCAGACGAGGGTACACACTTCCCTTGCTCAGATGTGAGAATGATGATGAAGCGACATATGCAATGAGAGAAATACAAGATGATATATGTGGAAATCGTGCCAGCTGACATTTTCTAACATGGAAAGCACTGAAAGGAGGATATTATGAGGAATGATGCCATACGTTTTGCTATGAGATGCAAAAGGTCTCAAAAATTTGCATCAATACCTCAGTAGCCCATACTATTGACTACCAATAGTAGTTCTTGGCTTTTTAAAAAATGGGGCATCAATTTTGTTGGATCACTGCTGCAACGAAGGTCTAATATGAGATTCATGATCATAGTGGTCGATTACTTCACCCTATGGTAGAAGCAGACCCCCTCGTAAGCATCACTGATGCCAACACTTGTAAATTGATATAGGGAAATGTCGATCCGGAGTGTCTAACTCTAAAATATCAGGTAATGGTACACAGATCCAAGGGAAGAAATTGAGAGCAATATGTGAATAATTGGAAATTCGTAGATATTTCCCAACTCCATATCACTCCCAAACTAAGGGACAAGTGGAAGCCATAAACAAAACTTTAAAAGCATCCTGGAAAGAAAGCTCAACACCGCAAAGGGATTATAAGCCGATGAATTATACAAATCTTATGGTTGTACCGCACCATCATCGAAACATCCAC
The DNA here is from genome assembly GCA_903798315.1 of Fraxinus greggii. Lineage (NCBI taxonomy): Eukaryota > Viridiplantae > Streptophyta > Magnoliopsida > Lamiales > Oleaceae > Fraxinus > Fraxinus greggii. The sequence continues at coordinate 5,890 of CAIGRK010060323.1, read as the reverse complement.
GGGAGAAACTCTTTTCTCCTTCGCGTATATGGTCGAAGCTATGGTTCCAATTGAAATAGGCTTAAGTTCGATGAGGAAGATAAGTTACAACCATGGACATAAAAAGAAGCCATGAATGCAAGCTTGGATCTCTAGGAAGAAAAATGAAATCATTCCCAACAATGCTCGCCATATACAAAAGGAAAATTGAAATACACTTCAAATTCCACGGATTGCATAAATAGCTTTAAAGTAGGGATTTGCTTTTAAAGAAAGTTTTTTGTTGCAAATAAAAAAATAAGTTCTAGATCGTTAGGCTCAAAATAGGAATGGTCACACATAGTAATTAAGGTATTTGGGCCGGGAACACACAAGGGCATAGACAAAAAATGATGAATTCTTAAACACCCTTGGAACGGTATGTATTTTAGAAAATATAATGAATAAAATTCGATTTGATAGGGTCGAACTCAAGATAATTACCGTATAAAACTTATTCATTACAACTAGGCTAGTCAATGTATTGGATTTTGATCCGAATCCGATTCAAATCCAATGAAATTAATGAGAAATGGATTTAGGGTCTCAATCCGATAACCCGATCAAGATTTGAATAAGATAATCTGTTAACTAAATTAATCAAATATGGATCCGATCCGATAACAATCCAATCCGATTTGTTGTAAATAGTTAAATCGGTAAAATATTTTTATGGCATATTATTTTTGACTAAAATAAATAAATTTATAATAAAAAAAGTCATCATATCGAAAACATAAAAAAGTAGAAAAAATTATAATTATTAAACCCGTTTAAGAATTGGAAAAAATTAAAAAAATAATAAATAAAGAAAAAATTGATTTCAACAATATTTTTTTTCCTAATTTTTTTGATATCGGATCGGATATCCGATAATATAGCAAAACGGATAACAATCAAATATCCGTTAGATTATCGGATCAGATCAGATCGAATAATTATTCTTACAGGATCGGATTAGATATAGGCAAATCCGGTTCATATGCAATCCATTTACAGCCATAACTACAACGCCATAAAGTCTTCAACCAAAATTATAAATTTTAAAGGAGAAACAAGGATAACAAAAATACTTAAATTGTATTATTATAAAGAAATGTTACAAAGTCAAATATACGCGATCGCGAACTAATCCAACAAAAAATATAATAGCTTCTAAGGTCGCTTAGAACGTGAGGAAATAAAAGGCATGCCGAAAGTGTTTTGGTGAAATCAAATATGATGAAATGGAATGCGACTGTTTGATAGGTCGTGGTCCAGTAACCAGCTAAGTTTAACATCCATCTACCCGAGGTGATTCCTGCTAGAGGCATATATGTGAAAAATGCAAAAATATGACAAATTTGCTACTTCTAAATAATCATTTGTCAGCTTCTGAATCATTTTCATCTGCTAGCAAAACCATTGGAAGCAGTAAGTCATAACAATTCAAAAGAATGTAGGAACATTTTTGTGTTTTAGAGAAGAAAAAAACAACTATAGAAGCAACGTATATTTTTAAAAAGATGCAGCCATTGAATTTCAACGAATTCAATCTCATCAATTGAAAAATAGGATGACCTAATCCTCGAATATAAAAAGACATTTAAACAAACGATCCATTGCTAGCGTACATATCAGGTGCAAGTATATTCCTGTTAAAAATGCATTCAAAACTCGAAAATTATTAAAGTTCCATTATATCTAATCACGCAATAATTATAGTTAAAGCACAAAAAAAACGTCCGAAATTATAGCATCTATTCGTTCGCATATAAATAGTTAAACTCAAACTTTGGGATCTAATATGAAATAGATTATCCAAAGTCACTTTTTTACCAAAATGTAGACATAACGAAGTATTAAAAAAAATTAGAAAAGTCCTAGATTTAAAGATAAATAATTAAATTCGGACTTCGGAGACTATGAGTTAACAATAAATAAATACAAAGAAATAAAAAGTGAACTCATGACATTTTATGCAAACATGATTAAGAATTTAAAAAAAAAATAATTGAGCCCTTTAAAAGCATTCGGTGGACAGATAAGTGTAAGCAAAGCTTTCAGGAGCTAAAGCAGCGATTGATTTTAGCACCCGTATTAACCATACCTAAAGGTTCGGAAAGGTTTGTTATATATAGTGATGCATCGAAACAAGGTTTGGATGTATACTGATGCAACAGGGAAAAGTGATTGCCTATGTGTCAAGGCAATTAAAGCAACATGAGCAGAACTACTCGACGTATGATCTAGAACTTTCGGCGGTAGTTCATGCATTAAAGATATGACGCCATTACTTATATGGAGGAAAGTAACATTTACATTAATCATAACAGTCTCAAATATTTCTTCACACAGAAGGAATTGAATATGAGACATAGACGATGGTTGGAGCTAGTAAAGGATTATGATTGCACTATTCATTACCATCCGAATAAGGCTAATGTTGTTATCGATGTTCTAAGTAGAAAGTCGATGGGACAATTCACATCATTACCTACTATTCAGATGGAGTTTATCAAAGACTTGGAAAATTACTGCTCGTTTAGCAACTTTGGTTGTTCGACCTACTCTTAGAGATCGGATCATAGAGTGAGTAAGAGACAGATTCCAGAGATAGAGTTATTCTAGACTTTATGCTCATTGTTGAGAGTTCGCATTATCATTCTTCTACTGATATTTTGGTATCTATAGACCAAGAGAAATGATACAAAGTATAGAGGGATTTACATAGTAGCTAGGTGTATCATTTGGAGAGTCTATAATATGATCTCTTTTCTTCATATGGGAGGACTGTTTCGAGTGGTGCATTAGCGAGGGGATTTGACACTTGCACTAATATTTAGTATTTTTATAGACCCCTCTTCACTATCTCCCCATATTCTAGTTTGGTGGCGTACTCCATCAGTCGGATTTGTCAAGATCAATACTGATAAATGCATCAATGATGGTTTTGTGAGTGGGGGAGTCATCATCAGAGATCACGCAATATACTGTATCATGGCTTTCTCAGCTTTATATGAACTATGCTTGATATTAGAGGTAGAGCTCTGGGCTATTCTTGATGAGATTTTACTAGCTCAAGGACTTGATTTTTCAGCTATTTAGGTTAGGTCCGATTCTATAGTAGCTATCCACTATATCACTAGAGGAGAAGGACCATTGGCTATTCAAGACATACTCAGACGTATCATATATATCAAATCTTTAGACAGAGATACAGTTTCTCACATTTACAAAGAAGGAAAGCAGGTTGCAGATACTCTTGCTGTTGAGGGTTAGGATCATCGACGATATCAAGTATATTACTTGATCTACCACGACATATTAGGGCACTAATACAAATTGACAGACATGAATTGCCTAGTGCCAAAGTTTGATTTTTATTTTTACTTCCTTATTTTGTCTTAAAGAAAGTAATACTTCCTTGTTTATTACGTTATTTTTCGTCATTTATTTTCATTGTAAGGGAAGTATTACTTCCTCATTTATTGCTTTCATTATTTTCATATAAGCACAGTATTCATCAGCCACAAATGAGAGCATATTAATAAAATCTCAGAGGTACCGCCCTCCTTTAATAAAAAAAGGCACAAGAAAAATATCTGTGTTTGCAAAAGATCAGGAAAGACATTGGTACCGATAGAAGAATTGATTTTTGAATAGCTTCGGATCAAGCACTAATGTTTAAAGGAAGAATTTGTGTGCTTAAAGATGAAGTGTTGAGGAATGATATTTTAGAAGAGGCTCATTTCACCCCGTACATTGTATATCCTGGTAGTACGAAAATGTATCGAGATCTTTGAGATACATTTTGGTGGAGGAATATGAAAAGAAGTATATGCCTATTTGTGGAAAAATGCATAGTATGTCAACAAGTTAAAGCAGAACATCAAAGACCTTTAGGGTTGTTAAATCCATTGGATATACCTGAATGGAAATGAGAGAATATCACAATGGATTTTGTGGTAGGATTTTCGAAGTCAGCAAAAAGACATAATGTTATATGGGTAGTAGTGGATCATCTAACAAAGTCAACTCATTTTCTTCCAGTGAGAATGACATTTAGCCTAGATCAACTGGGTCAGTTGTACATTAGAGAAATTTTAAGATTACATGGTATCCCCATCTCTATTCTGTCCAATAGAGATCCAAGGTTTTCGTCTAAGTTTTGGAAGAGCTTACAAGGAGCTATGAGAACAAAATTGAATTTCAGTACATTGTATCATCCTTAATCTGATGGTCAGTCTGAAATGGCTATTCAAATTTTAGAAGATATACTAAAAGATTGTGTTCTAGATCTAGGAGGTAATTGGGAATTGTATCTACCTTTGGTGGGATTTGCATATAATAACAGTTTCCAGGCAACTATTGGAATGGTACCGTATGAAGCTCTCTATAGTAGAAGATGCAGATCACATGTTCATTGGGATGAAGTTGGAGAAAAGAGAGTTTTGGGACCATAGATCATTGAAAGGACAGTTGAAACCGTTGATAAGATATGTACTAGGATAAAGGCCGCACAAGATAGACAAAAAAGCTATGCTGATACTAGAAGAAAAGACTTGAAATTTGAAGTTGGCGAGAGTTTTTCTGAAAGTGTCACCTATAAAGGGTGTACTTAGGTTCGGCAAGAAAGGAAAACTACGACATTGTTATATTGGACCTTTCGAAATACTTGATAGGGTTTGAAATGTGACTTATCAATTTTCTATGTTTCCCGAATTATTGACAATTCACAACTTGTTTCACATATCAATGATAAAAATGTATATGCATGACCCTGATCACATGGTCAATTATCAATTCCTGGAAGTATAGAAAGATTTATCTTATGAGAAATTACCGAATAAAATACTGGATCGAAAGGTACATAAATTACGGAGCAAGGAAAGTAAACTGGTCAAGGTGTAATGGAGTAATCATGGCATAGAAGAAGCTACTTGGGAAGAGAAAAGAAGTTAAAAGACGAATATCCAACACTCTTTGCCAAACCATAAGGTAAATTTCGAGAACGAAATTTTATTTAAGGTGTAAGGGATGTAAGCCCCTATGATGGAGCTATGCACAAGGTCCAATGAAGAGGAATCTGAAGTTCAACCGTGGCAAATGATGACCTGTGTTTAGAGATCTTAAATTTGTAAAATCCTTTTAAAATGATTGATTAGACTACTACAATAAGTTAAAATTGTCAATCTTGTCAGCATACGATATGGGGTGGCTGCCTTTTTAAGGGACGTTTAGTGCGCCGCAGGCTAGTAAATTCAGAATTGATGCATATGATGTGATGTTTCGATTAAGGAGATGGAGCAATGTGTCATCTCATCCAGTGGTTATTATTGTACATGTAACACCATAAATAGATCAACTTAGTGCCACTATAGGGGTATGATTATCTCTCTCTCTCTCTCTCTCTCTCTCTCTCTCTCTACAAATATATACGGTCTTTCAAGAGTTTATGGGGTGATCTTGATATTTAGCTTGGTTATTTGTCTATCGTTCATTATCGCATACCTTTGTTCATATATTTACTGGAGTCTGAACATATTTGTCTCGTGTCGAAAAGCTTCTCCCACATTGAAACACGTAACATGTTCAACTAGTAACTTGTCTACACGTGTCGGAACTAGCTTGTAAGAACGCGAATGGGCCCGATATCTGTTGACGCATTTTTTTGTGATCAACAAATTACACTTATCTAATTCATCGAGAATTATAATTGAGTTCGACTGTATCTTTTCTTATATGTTTAGCCTAAGAAACCTACTCTAATGACCAATTCATTAATTTATTTATTTTAAAAGAAAAAAAACAAACGACTGATGCATATTTCGTATTAAGCAAGTCAATGGACGTATACAAGAAGGGAACAATACATAAATCCTATATATAA